>MU223593.1:4423276-4446341 GCA_018584345.1 Thuja plicata
CTACTCTTAGCTTAAGTTAGACTTAGGAAGTTTCTATTTCCTAGTAGTTTCCCTTTTAGGGTTTCGGTATCCTTTATAAGGATTGACCGCTTTGTATTTCAGATAACAGAGTTTTGTATTCAATATTATTGTTAATAGAAATTATTCTTTTCAACATGGATATCTCTTCTCTCTCATTTTGGCCGCCATAGCTGAATCCTTCTATCTTCTGTCTTTTGCTTCTGTTTATGTAATAGCTATGCATGCAGGTGTTCTTGGGAAGATTGCAGTTTAGCAATCTTAACACTCAGCACTCTAGATTGGACCTTACATTGGAGGTAACCAAGCAACTGGTGGAGTCCTTACAAGAAAAGGTGAACACAATAAAATATTCTTCCAATTTATACAAGTCTTTTGTAATAAAGGCTTCTAGGGCCGATCCCCTTAGTACAGATACTTATACCCCCGAAGAGTCAGTTTTGAGAAGTTTTGATGAAATAATGGCATCCCGATATCAATCCCCAGACAGGATAGACGGGGCCCAGATGGCAAGATTAACTGAAATGATACTTAAGGGCCATGACGCCGCAAGGATGGCGGATGAATTCAGAGATAATGTTTCAGACCTGGGTGAACAAGTTGAAGTGGCCAGGCACAGAAGGGCCAGCCTAAAGGGGATAGATGAGGATGACATTTCTCGCCTCCTTCAGGCCTTCAACGATAATAAGTAGCCTTGAGGTTTCTCCGGAGGCCAGGGAAAAACTCACATTGAGTATTCTTTATTCTTTTGGGGACATAAGTTCCCGGATCCCGGAGTCCCGGATCCAAAATTTTTGTATTCTTTAAGGTGATCCGTGTCCCGGCCCCCGAGGCCGACCGGTCACTTTCAGAGGTGGTTAATAAAGACTGTCAGAAGGTAGTTGGCCACATCAAGAAGCGTTGCTCGGTGGTTGGTTTTTTGACAGGGTGGTCTTCTCGAGGCGCCGCTCAGAGGTACACCTGACACATCGGAGATAGGGTGCTGCATTTCCCATTTATGAGGCATGTAGCCTCGGTCCCTGGGGGGCCTACTTTCTGCTTTCTCCTCTCTGGCTCTCTTCTCGAGACCAATTCTTCTGATGTATATTCTTGTCTTCTTCTTCTGATATGGCAGACCTATTCCATCTCTAGGTCTTTTGTAGGGTGGCGCAGGTAGTACCGGCCCCCAGATATTGTATTTTATTGAAACATAATGTAAATAGGGTTAGGGTTAGAAAATTGCATAGATAGGCAGACTGGCCCATTTCCAAGGGTCAGAAAAATTGATGATTTTGTTGTCCATAAGCAATAGCAAAGTGATTCCTTTTAAGTTGCAGAGCTCAATGCTCCATTGTTCTGTCCCTGATAGTTAGATGCTCCCCTGGAGCCGCCATTGTATCACGCACCAGTGCTTGCTGGACTAAATATTAATGAAGAAGGAAGAATTCTCAGCAATGATGTTGTTGGCATTCCTGCTTCTGAGTTAATGGTATTTTGTGTTTTAATGGTCGTTATGTCTTTTACCCTGGTGTGTTAAAGTAGATTAACGAACTCTTTACTCCCGCTACTGATAGAATGCTAGCTGATGGTTATGTGTTTCTTCGGTATTTAGTGTAGTCTACCAGGGTATCATTGATGTTCTAGACATTTCAGCATGACTATAGTTAGATGAAATATTTCTAACCCTGCAGGATCTTTTTTTTTCGTTTTATTTGCTAAGTGTAGAACGCTTGGGAAAACCTTACCTTGATCGAATCTCCAGAGAAGATGAGTTGAAGAAACCAGCTATCCCCCTCGACAACAGTCACCTCTCTCGACCGAGCCCCGCACCGTCATGACTCGACACCCAGGTGCTTGAAGGCCTAGAGGATTTTATTTCCCCGGACAACCTTTGCAGGCGGAGTTGGCCGATTTCCCCGGAACCCGGTGACAACTTATGACTGTTGGCGGACCCGGTCAGCAAAACCCCGTCAACAAGTATTAATAGATTAAGATTATATGTTATTATTAGGTATAAATATATTTGGATGTTAATCCAATAAATATAGCATTAGGAACCAACTAAAGTTGAATTATTTATAGACATTTCTTAGAGAAATTATATAACTATTTTGAATATAAATATCGAACATTATTATCTTTATTATTTGGAAACTTATCCTAATGGTGATATCTATGCTAATGAGACATCATTATATCATCATTGTTTTAATCAACACTATATACCATATATTTAATCACAACGTGGCGTCTTCAGATACCATTAAATATTTGTAAATGTATATATCATAATATAATTAAGGTAATAAGAGGATTGGAGGTTAATATAATGGTGTGAAATGAATACATGTATATTATTTATTAGACTATGATAGCTCATTATTTGCAATATATTTGATATAGCTTAATTTATGATATATGATTTTGAACTTGAAAAATATTTTAAAGTATACACATATATTCAAAGGTGGTAAGGAATCCTTGTAAAGTTTGAACATAGATGAAAATTTTATTTTTATGGCTTGTTAAAAATAAGGGATCAAATTAAAAATTATTTTCTTTCTATTAAGCACAATCTCCTATTGGAAATCACTTATAAGAATCTCACTTGGATTTGGAAAGAGGATACATTAAAGATGGTTGAATGTTAAATACTTAGCTATTGATAAGATGTTTGAACATTGTGACCACTAAATATAAAGGAAATTATGCCTTTTGAAGATTAGAATATTGTTACATAGCCTTGATCTCACAGTGTTTGATAAATAAAAATATAACAATAAAATATAGTTATAATACTTTATTTATGTTAATCATATTTGTAACCTTTCATTATTAGAAGGGAGTGAATGTATTATAAATAATTAGTCGATTCCTTATTATTCTACCATGCTAGTATCTACAATTGCAAGTAGCATTTAATTATAAATGTCAAGTGTAAAATTTTAACAAGTCAAAGAACCAAGTATTATAGGAATAATAGGTTATATCTAATAAGAAAAATGAAACTACAATGTTAATAATACTATTATCACTAATAATGTGGAGTGTATATCTTATATGAATACAAAAGCATAGTGTTGCTAACTTATCTCAAGTATGACTCAAATATTGATATGTTTAATGCAAGTTTGTAATTATTGTAATGTCTTTCAAAGTTAAAAGGATTTTATGTGGCCTTGTTGATATGCATTGTGCTACATAGAGGAATATTTTATAATGATTATGATACTTGATTTATAGAGCTATATTATGGTGGAATGTCACTTGGACCCATATCAAGGCTTCTTGCATTATTTTTGCATAATTTTGATCTTATAATTACATGATGTTTAGTGACATCTAAAGTACCACAATCTTGATTAGAAAACTACAATTAGAACTAAGGAAGGATTATATGGTTGTGCAGGATGATAGTTTGTCATATAGGAATCTTGCCTAAGGTGAGGATAAACCTATATTGTAAGACTTGTGAGATTTAATGCCACTTGTGATGTGATAAATATTATATGTGGTGTTATATGGAGAAAATATCAAGATGCCTATAATTATGGACCATTTGAGAAATGTTGTTGCAATGTCATTATTGAATTATGTCCGTTAAGGCCATTTTATATTCCTTGTTTAGTGAAATAACAAGACATGTAATATAATTCTAAAATGGTATTTGGATATTAGAGTAAGGGATAGGACTACAAGTATGATCTATGAACCCTTGATTATAATAACCTCAATATTGAATGTATCATTTGAACTTCCAATGGGATTACTTTCTTATGGGTTTTGTGTGAACCAAGGTAATTTGGTGTTAACAAATCATCCTAGCTTGGTTTTGATAGGATGGAACCTTAGGAACCTAAGAGAAGGTGTCCTCTAAGAAACCTGTGAGGAGAAATACATGTAACTTTGACCCATTTGGAAGTGAGATGTAGGTTATCTTTGGGTGAAGGTTACCCTTATGACCTCAAGTCCATAGGGGGAGGGTCTATAGGGGTAACTCTAGCTATTGCGTTAATGCCAAATTTATTTTTATTTCTCTCTTTTGTAGGATTTAAAGGAGGCCATCTTGTGCTAGTTATGTATTTATTATGTGTTTGTGAAGCTTAACCCCTAACTTGTAGGAATATATGCATACACTCCTAAATCAATTGATTATGTTATACTTATCCATTTGTTTAGCACTATGATTCTTGTTATATGTATGACCCCACAAGTGTGAACCACTAGGATATTTATGCAATGACAAGTAGTCATTGGACAATGCCAATGATCAATGTTTGGGACACTACAAGGGATTAGTCAGTAGTCACCTAGTTCACAGAGATGAATTTGGTAAGGTTACCCTAGATATGATACAATAACAGTTCACAGGTTGTCATTAGATCATGCCAATGGTGGATGCTTATATCTACTATTGTATCTTTTAGATTAGCTAACATTCACCTGGTTCACAAAGGTGAATGATTTCTAGGGGCTATCTAGGATTTGATACGGTAATGGTTGCACAAATAGTTGACTTACCAAGTAGTTAGGGGTAACCTGAGCTAATCAGGGTATTAGGAGGGTTCACTAGAAGTCATCTATAGCATGGGGGTGATCAATTCTTGGTGTTACCCAAGATAGTAAAGAAGATAACTGATAATATTACTAAGGTCACCAAGTAGTATATGTCAAAATTTATTTCTTCCTAGCTGGGCATACTTGTCACTAGTGGTTTATAGATGATTGAAGTCAAAATCCACTAGGCTAGGTTGGTTCACTACTTGTGAAATCCTTTGGATTGAGGGAGGACCCACAGTAAAATATGGGATGCACTAAATCCTCTTCCTAATTGTTTGATGGTATACTTGACCCTGTTGGGTTGAGGACAAATCCCTGGTGTAGTATGAGATGCACCAGATCTTGTTCCCAAGTATCTGATGGTGCAAAAGACTAGGGAAAGGGATGGGACTCATAGTGTAGTGTGTAATACACTAATATTCTCTCTTTGGGGTGCAATATAGACGAGGGATGGTTAGCCATTATGTATGAGTCATTCACTAATTTATTGTTTATGCCTATATGAGTCAGTCACTATGTTATTTGTGATGTGTAAGAGCTAATAACTATTATCTTTGTGATTCATGTATGAGCCAGACACTATTGTATTTGTGATGCTTGTATGAGCCAGTTTCTATTGCCTTTTTTATTCATATATGAGTCACTTACTATCATCTTGTGATGTATGTTGGATCTACTCATTTTTTATGTGATGTATAGAAATACTACCCATCTTGTATACATGTGGTGTGTATGAGCTAGCCCTTTGTGTATATGTGACATATGCTTGAGATAGTCATATGTGTGTGATTTATGGTATGACCCCTATGCGTATGTGTAAGCCGGTACAACTATTAATGGGTAATGATGGGTATGAAACCAACACCCAATGGAAATGTACTTCTTTCATGGTGGTGGGACTAGGTTATTGGATTAAACTTAATTGATAATCATTGTTTAAAGAGATATCAAAGATCTCATCAAGAGGAGAGAGTAAACTCCCTCTTAGGGCAAACTATGAAGCCTCTGACTTCCCACAAGAGGATATGTAGGGAATATCATGAAAAGTGAACCCTCAAGGCTTAGGTTTGGGGTCTAGTGACAACTCTAGTCATGGAGGCTTATTGCTAACAAATGTAAGCATATATTGTGATATTGAGATTTTTCCACCATGGTGAATGGAATTTTAAAATCACCACTTCTAAATTAAATGGAGGATGCTTGGTTGAGTCAATTAATATTTAATGTTAAGTGGAAAAAAAAATTATACTAGTTAAGTGGTGGATTTTACAAAAACAAGGGATTTGGACTAGCAATGGGAGAGACAAGTTAGGCGATTAAGTTTGGAACAAAAGTAGGAACCAAGATGGGGATTATAGTGGATTGAGGATGAAGAGATGGGTAGGGTTTGAGAATGAGAGGACCACAAGAATTTGGAGTTATGACAATCTCAGGACATAGGAACAAATTTAGCTCTACGAGGTTTCGAGGTTCAAAGTAACATGAAGAGGGCATGGGTCATAACTAAGGCCAAGAAAGGGAGACAGATTGAAACTAAGGTGGGGCATGGGGATTGATTCACAGAGGGGAATTTGTATTAGATATCAAGAGAAGGGGGACTAGAGAGGTTGAAACATATATAGGACTTGGTGTCATGGGCTAGGGTTCACCTATAGAACAAATGTCCAAAGGACACAATGGAGAGATGTAACAAGAGCTCGAGATAAACTTGGTGCCAAAGTCCAAAGTCCTCTTGGAGGTCTAAGCTCCAAGGAACAAAAGAAGTTGAGATTTGTGGGGAGTAAGGCATTTGGGAGAATGAGGAGCGTGAGACTTAATCCATGGGTCCTTTTTCCTCTCCTAAGGGCGTCTAATAAAGCAACGAAGGGAAGGGGTCCTCTTGTTTATAGGTGAAATTGAAATTCTAGGACATAACACAACACAAACCAAGGCCCCACAACAACCAAGAACCAAGGGACTATGTCCTTTTTTCCCGAGTATGTTTGCAAACCCAAGACCCAAAAGAACACATAAGGAAGGCTAAAAAGGGATGAGAGGTCAGTTTTGGATGGAACTGGAACCCCAAGACCTATAAGATAGCTTTTGAGTCATTAAGAAAGCTTACTGCCCAAGAAAACAAAGGACCAACTACATTTTTTCATGAACATTTGACAACTACAATACAATAGGAGCCCACTTAGAATTTCTCAAATTGGTTATCAACCATAGGAATGGGGTGAGGGCAACAAAGTAAGTAAGGGTCTTAATTTTTTCTTTTTTAAAATTTTGATGCCTATAAATCTGAGCACCAACATCACACAAGCTGCTCTTATGCAATAGTTGAAAACTGAGATTCAAACCTATGATCATTATCCATGCCTTTCAATTACTCAGCCATCTAGTCTAGACCCTCTAAACATTTTTACTCTAGATTAAAGTTGCAGAAAAAATAATTAAAACTCTCTCAGCTTCTCTGGCTTGAAACAAAAAAAAAAAATTGAATACACTGTAAATTACAACTCTTGAAAGTAAGAATTGAAAAAAAAATATAAAAATAATAATTGACGAAGCTGGGCGCTGTAAGCATTGAAAAGGCGGATCTGAAACTTGTTAACAAAGGCAACAACAATGAAATCCATGGAATTTAAGAGAACTCTGTTGAGCATTAACAATGCCCTTATGTGCTTCAAATTATTGGAATTTAAGAGAATTTCATTGTGTTTTACAAAACACCAGCCTCATTTCTTAAATGAAGGAGCCAGCAAGGTTTGATCTCTGGTAGGCTCATTTAGAACCTTTCAACTTCACCAGTAGACCAACGGCCCATTGACTAGATTCCCAATTTAAATATTTCTGACAAGAAATTTGTGCTGCTTTAGGCAATCTTTAAAATAATGCATAAAAAAATCCTGTAAAATAAAATATATTGAATTCATAACCCTGGGACATCGTTTAGGCTACAGAATTGGAGAAATCTAGATTCGATGCTATAATTTTATATATAGAAAATATATTGATGATCACACATTCTCATGCAATCCAACTGGTAATATTGATTTTTGTTAACTTTTGCAGAATTCGCACAGAGGTCAACAAGTTCAGTCATTACAACGAACATTGTTTTCTAGGTTTAATCATTGTATGACTGGTGTTTATATCTTTTATATTTATTTATTTCTAATTGAATCACATTAGCATTGCAGATTGTGTACAGTAAATAAGACCAACATGTTTACTCATATTCAACGTCATTTAATTCAATGGTCAAATATTCAACTAAAAATTGTATTCTTCATTTGTATCATTATATTTAAAAATGACTATTGACAGTAGCTTGAATATTATTTATATTTTGAAAGTCTACTCTGTCAATATTATTTATGGTAGGCAGAACCTTAAAAATGGCAGATAGTTAATAGAAATCCTTTAAAATTGACAATATGGACATATAAGTTAGAAAAGAGAATATTTTTTTATGAGTAATAATTGTTGATCAACAATATCTTATTTTGTAAGTGGGTAGCATGAGTGTGATATTTGCATGTTATGGCAATAATAGAGCATGGACAAAATCATGTGGAGGGCCATTTTAGAGATATGGACAAAAACAATAAATAAAAATGTATTTTTGACACAAAGGGTTGTTTGTAGTTAATGATTGAAAGATGGGATACAGCTCAATGCAAAGGGACAAGCTACCAACGTCCAAGCTTTTTCTACGTCAATACAATTAGACAATTGGGAAAATGTATCTTGGAAAGCTCAGTTGCTTGACATTTATTTAGAAAACATTATCCCTCACAATGATTTCTCCCTTTGATGAGGTATTCGAGTTAAGTTGTCCACGTTGCCATTTGATTTCAATTTGGTTGAATTGAAATTATTGTTAGATGAAAATTCATGAGTGTGTTAATTAAATTAGTTTAACAAGCATTTAAGATATAATATTGTTCACTTGTGAGAAAATCAAATGGGCATGATGAACATGGTGGAATTGGGCATTTGCAGAGGGAGAATTATATGAAGTTTTATGTAGTTTATACAAAGAGATCTAAAGTTTGAAATATGAATCAGTGGAGATTCATTCAAAAATTAGATAGTTTATGTGTATGTGAGAAACTAAGAGAATTTATTTTATTATAAGATATTTTAATATTTTTTATTTAAGGAGTAATCAATCAGCAAAGTTTTTTTTTCAATTTTGTAATTAGTATATTGTTTGTTAATTATTGGAGAAGATAGGAAATTTGTTCATTTATATTTTAGAATTATAATATGGATACAAATGTGTCAATTATTAACATTTATAATAGTATTTAATATGATCATTCAAAAAGCTATAATTATTAGTTTTCTTTTTTTTGGATTTTTGGTATTGTTAATTTTGGTCATACTTAGTGAAAAATTAATTTTTATTTTATTTTCCTTGACATTTAGGATTGAAGACATATCATTATTATGTATACATAATGTAATAAGGGATTGATAACATGAATTTTTTTAACACTTAAAAATTATAAAGTGATTGTTGGTGAAGTAAGACTTAAAATTTTTGGAAAGTGGTTGTTGATTGAGAAAAACCATTATGATTTCTTTCTATCCAAGAATAAGATAACATGGAAATACTAAATCGTACCTGGAGCTTCCTCTAGAAAACTTTAAGTTATAAGGTGACTCAACTTACATAATCTTCTTATTACCTCTATACAACAAAGATAAAAAATCCATTCTTGCTAAAAAATATATAAAATGCTTGGAATACAAATTAAAATGTTATGCAATAAATGAAGATTAGTTTTACTAGTGTTGTCTCCTTGAAAAACCATTTCTTGCATGTTAGTTTTTTGTGTTTTTGCATAGAATGACATTCTCTTTTCATAAATCCAATGGGTCAAGGCCTCAATGACGTTCACAAGAAAAAAATGACTATCATGGATTTATTTTCTAAATATATTGAAGATTATCAGAGCTAAGATTTAAGGTCAAGTTTGATAAATTTAATATATCTAATTTTAGAGTTATTAGTGAAACTAAAGACATAATACTGACTCTCTCATTCATAAGTTAAGCAATTTCCCCTTCCCTAAGTTCCCTCCCTCCGCCCTCTACCACCCTCTTATTGGCCAAGTAACTTAAAAACATATACATGCACACTTCAAATGAAGTGTACAACCCAATTTAACATACATATGATTGAGTTATGGCACATTTCTAGAGTGTTCTATTTAGAAATGGAAATTATGGAGGTTCAACCTAAAAATTCTTATTAATTATTAAAACAATGTGGAGGATCTCCTCTTAATGAGAAAATCTTTTTAATTAGCTCTTGTATTTTAAGGCAACATATTATGTCATGTATGTGGTAGACCAACATATTTCAAACTTTATTTTATTCCAACACAAGGTTAAAGGTATTTGGATTGAGAATTTCACCCTCTTTCAACCCTTTTTAGTCCAAATAAATTTCATTTAGCATTATGATTATGGGTTCTGTGTACCTAAAAAAATTGAACATGTATATATGGTATCTAATTAGAGGATTTTCATTTTATCTATAGGGGAACAAATTTAGCTACTTTTAGATCATGCATGCTTTGATGGAATTTTTTTTTTGAAAAAAATAAATATCACACAATACTTTTTTTTTTAATAAAAGTATATTACAGATTGGCTCATAAGCCACCACATGTGTATTATAAGATTACATGTAAATATAAAACTCAAAATACGACTCTAACTACTAACTCATTGACTTGTTACATTTAACCTACTCACTCCTCCAAAACTCCCAGCTTATGAATGAAATATATTATTATAGTCATTCTTAAATCCTACAATGATTTGCATCAGCCACAAGGTGATCCAATAATTGGTGCATCATGAAACATGTAGGTTGGCTTAATCTTAATGGTGAAGCTCCTAGAGTTAGTGAATTAGGTAGTCATATCATTTGAAAGTTTCTTTGATCTCATTATATCATGTTCTATGTTAGGTTTTATGTCACAAGGTACAAAATGGTTCCACACATGTTAGGTTTAGAATGAACTTTGCGCTATCTACTTTATACTGCAATCCTCTATCACAGATATATTTTATGGAAACTAATCCAAATGTTTTGTGAATTGAATGTGTTATTTGTGTGTTGGCATAGATGTTTGGTTTCCTACCACGAGCCAAATGAATGTTATATGGTGAAATATCGTAATCTTTTTTGGTATGTACTTGCATCAATGGAGGTAGTGAAATTTTATTGTTCAAAAAAGAATATCTATAATATGCCACTAAAAATATGAAAATTAATCTTGAATTTATTTATCACTAAAATATAGCTAGACATAAGGGAAACTTTTGATGAGCCCCCCTAAAGCTTCTCGGGATATGCATTCACATTCCTAGAGTCCATCTAAAGATGCATAGGTAAAGTTAGCTTTTGATTTTGCTATAATAATTATAGGATATCAAGGGTGAAAATTGTTAAGCACACATATTTACTAAAACATACTAAATATTAATTTTAAACTCAATCCATTATTAGAACCATTACTAGATCTTACTTTACCATTAATGCAGCTAAGAAAATAATAAATACAACCACAAATTAACACATAAGTGTAAGTTTTAAGGTGTCATATACCTTGTAAATCTAATGACATGGTTCCAACATCCATTGAAAGTGTCCTAAGGCACTTAGGATATATTGGAAAAAGAACTTATAATATTTATTTATCACTATTGTTTGTAAATGCATTCATAAGGGGTGATGGGTTACATAAGAAGTAGTAAAAGTGGCTTGTAAACACAATTATTTAATATTAATTTTTCTACTTATGAATGTCTAAAATAAGATATTCAATGACTTAAAAAGTGGAAAAAGAATGACCTATTGGATTCTTCAAGTGTGTGCATGGGAGAGGTGACAAGAGTCTCTTGGTTTCTAGTCATTTATTATATTTAATGTAATGTTTATCTTGCAATTACAAATGTCCATGTTGGAGGGAAGGTATTGGAAGCTAAACCAGTATGTTTTCAAGTTCTTTAGAGGCATTCAAGAGTTTGGTTGTAAAAAATGAACAGGCCCATTTGTGAACCTTTATTGGTGGTTTTGGAGCTTTTACTCTTCTATAAATACAATCTTTCAGGCGTAGAATAAGGTGCAACAGATTAAAACAATTGTACGTAGATTTTTTTGTAGGAACAAAGGATGGATGAGAGGCATAAGGAGTTTGTTCACGTGTTTAGAGGTGCTGCTATGATTGAGGAAAATATGAGAATGGAAGTGATTGTATTGTAAGAACTTTAATTGTTGTTAATACTTGTCCTCTCTTCTTGTTGGATTTTTTTCATGCAAGGGTTTCTCCACGTAAATAATGTGTTATGTGTGGATGTTGTATTTCTGATTTATGTCTTATTGATGTTATCTTATGTCTATGTTAACCATTATTTAGTTTTGTTATAAGTTCACATAAGAAAGGTTTATTAAGCATGGTTAATAGGCTGATTTTTGGCATCATAAAGAAGAAGGATCTAATTATGGGCTTTCCATAATTATGGAAACTTTATTTTCATATAAGTTTCAAATTCTCATACCTTTGATTAATTTATTGGATAGAGATTAATCTTCAAAATATTTGGCATTGAACCTATTTATTGCCCAACATTTGGTATTATAATTGAAGGTTCCACGTTCTGGTTATTCCTCTATTTTTGGTTTCTTAGCATGGAGATCTTGTGGGAAGAATTTAGAAGGAATTAAAGGTTCTAGGAAGGGTTTTGGTGCTATAATGAACATGATATGAGTTAACTTTTTTTTATAATTTGTGAGATTGGAAACCATCGATATTATTAGTCTAATTTATGTTACACATTTGAAGCTCATATTTATGGATCTTCTTGGAGTTGGTTATGTTTGGTAACTTGGAGATCTTATTTGATAATATGTGTCTAATATTGTGTTTGGTTATTTTGTTCCTTTATCTTGTGGCCATATACAATGATAAGGTTTTCATGTTGGATGGGTATTGACATCATGGTCACATGGAGATACATTGGTTGTTTAGACTACGAAACAAAGTGCTTATGTTAGGTTCATGGTTTTAGCCCATGTTTATGTGAAAGCATTGCAAGATAAGCCCATATCCTCTTTGTGATTTGTGAATTTGATATATTTCATATAGTTCAAGCTCCTAGACAACTTTACTTTCTTATTGGGTTATATTGATCTCTTAGTATTTAAATATTGTTGGGTTTTGCATATTTTTGATGTTTCTATTTTTTATATGACATGTATAATGTGAATGTATGAATATTTCAATGAGTTTAAGATTTACAAAGATAGTTTTGCAAGTTTTACATGTTAATTAAAATTTGTGTTATTTAAATTTATGGAAAGAAAAGATTCAAGTTTTCTAGATGGATACAGTTGCAAGTTTGCATCGCTACTTGGAAGGTTCTTATTGAATATATGGTTACTCCAATTTGGGTACACTTGAAAAACAAGATCTATCTTTGATTTTAGTGTTTGAATCTTATAAATCTATATGTTATGCCTAATTATCTCTATTGTGCATGATACTAATGTGGGGTTAAGTCTTTTTTTTATTCAAGATTGGATCACTAATTATGTATTTATTCTTTGAGATGTTGCATATGTGTTGACATTGTGTTTTTTCTCTGTTATTACATTGGCATGTCAGCTATAGTGAGAAAAGGATTATTTGGAGTACCTGATGTAGGTGATCATTTGATTCTCAATAATAGATTATAGTGCATGAGAAGCTTTGTTCACTTTTAGTGGAGTTTTGATAATGATGTTTTTCATGATGCCACGTGTAACTCAATATCACTTTTAGTGGGAGATTTATCTAGTTACATAATGTGTTCTATGTTGTTTATTTCAAGAGTTTAGTTCTAAGCTATTGTCAATGTAGTTTATTGTGATTCATGAATAATATTTGATTAGAAGATGTATGATATTTTACAATGGGTGTTGGTTTCATGTGGATAGCTCTTATATTTTTACTTCCAATTGTAGTGATATTTTAACATCTTTGGTTATATTAACAAAGGATGTGCAATTGTATCTTCTTCATTATAGATTTTGGTATTGAACTCTTCCTTTTTGGAGCTCTTAGTTGAGATTTTTTATCATGTTGTGTCCATGAGGAATCTTCAATTATGAGATGGTCATCATGATGCCTAGAGAGCCTGGTTACATGGTTCAATGGGAGCTTTGACAGTGATGTAGATTCATCATTTGATAAATGGATGTTTACCTTCATGTGGTTTGGAGATTGTGACATCTTAGTGCCAAGGAGGGATCTTGAGTCTTTAGTGAAGTGTTATTTCTCTTTGGTTTTTATTATTAGTTATTTATTTGGAGATTCATGATTTTGTAGGTTTTCATTTGAAGTTAGCATGGATTGATTAGTATATGCTCATGGAGACCTGAGAGACTTGGATGAGGGCATGAGATCTAATGTTTTTGGGATCATGTTTTGAGATAGTTACTCTTGTATGAGGATTTCAATAGAAAGACCGAGGAGCCTACACTTAGTTATGAATGTGAATCTATTACTGACCTAAAGAGAATATTTTCATTTATTATAAGCTTTATTTATTGGCACTATGAGCGCATGATAATATTGTTTCCCTTTATTGGTCTACTTGGCAGGTAAATGATCCAAGAGATATTGACTACTTGGTTATCAGATTCATTTTTTATTTTATATCTTGTTTTCTCATGTGAACTATTCTTCAATATAGAAGTTATGAGGACTTGTTGAGAAGAAGATACATGGATTTATGGATATTCATTTGTATCCTTCTTGTTGGTCTTAAGCTATGGATATAGTATTGAGGACTTATTTGGAGAGGTACAAGAAATAGTTTGTGGATTTGGGAATCATTACGTTTGTTGTGGGAATGTATGGATTTTATTTAATATACCTGCAATATGAGAGGTTTACATATATTTTTTCCATGTTCAAATTTATTTGAATGTTAGATGTTGATATCCTGTCAATTTGAGAGTGGTGAAGGAGATCTTACATTACACATCTTAGTACATGTTTATGGGGGAGAAAACCATGGTTTATTTTATAGTTTCTCTCTTTCACCTATTCTTCTTCATGTATGTTTGTATTTACATGATTGGGTGTGGAGAACTTGGGAGAGTTATAGATATTGATGGTGAGAGATGTACTACAAATTTTTTGGTTGTAGGATTTCTAGATTAGTGTATGTTTATTTGAAACTGTATAATATAGTTAGCCACATCCTCTATGTGAATTACTATAGATAGAATTTAAGTGCTTTGATCTATTTTCAAATTCGGCATTACTAATGATTTGGGAATTTCTAGATATATGCATGATTATCCTCTATGATATCTTGGCTTTTTTTATTATTGATGTGATAATGAGTTTGCATGCTTCATTAGATTTGGATCTATAAGCTATGTAGATTATGGATTAGCTATCCATTTTATTTAAGTAGGATGACTTGGATGTGGATTATCTTTATCCACAAGATTATTTGGATAGTGATGTAGAACTTTTTAGTTGGCCTTCTTTATGGCCATTGGTGCATGAGTATGTTTCTTTTAGATAAGAGGATAGATATAAAATAAATTGATTGCAGATTTAGAGTTGCTCTGTTGATGGCATGAAGTTTTATTTATGGTGGTATACTGATGCAGAGGCCTTGAAGACGAGTTAAAAAATCAACAAGGGGTTCTTGACATAGCTTCAACCTCCACTTAACCATTAACAATTCCTATACCTCTACTTGGGTACAACTTCTCACATCATATCCCATTTGGTAACTAAGGACTCCACTTTTCTCTCTTAACAAACAAGGCTAATCAAGGATGAGCTCCAACATCCCTTATGGGGTTATTTTAGATGCACAAATAGATATTTCACAGATCTTGGGGATACAAGACAAGACTTTCAAACCCATAGATTGGGCCCACAACATCAACTAGGTGTATTTTCTTTGCAAAGACTCCAAAACCCTTATAGTCCTACTTTTACACACTATCATTCCTAATTCAAAAACTTGCCAAAAAAATTCTAAAAAAGTTACAATTTTGGATACCATTTAATGCATTCTCAAACATATCACAATTATGGACTTGGACCCCAACTTTGACTAGGTCAAATCCTATTTTCTACCGCAGACCTAATAGGGCTATTAAGTCTACTTTCCAATTGAACCCCTAAAAATTGATTGATTACACACAACCAATGTATGAAAAAAAGTTTGTCCCAAAACCAAAACCCACAATCCAACACTTGGTAGTGTCTAAACCCCTTCAATCATTCTTAGCCACACTCTTGCATTCAACTGTTAACACCTAGACTGTCACATTGAGATGCCATTCGAAAAATGCGATGCCAGTCTAAAAATGCTTGGTTCTCCCTCCATTCATCACAACCTTATCTGAAACAAAAATAATCTTATAATACATAGGTAGACTCGACATTCCCTCAAATTATTTTATTTTTGGACTCGGGAATGTCAAGTTACAACCATATTTGTTAAAAACCCTAGGTTGGAGGATTTTGCAGACTTGAGAAGGAAGAAATTGATGGTTCTGTTTCTAAACTACACCAAATAACCTCAAAGCACTTTCAGAAGGAAGATAATTCAGTGTTCTATCAAGCCAAATGCATCTCAGGCCCACACTAATCCATATAGAAGAGTACGTATGAATTGACTGTTGCATATTTTTGCAGGAAAATTAGAGATATTCTTATTGAATTCAACAACAACCATTACAATTCGATCCTTGGGGTCTTATCTAGACCATTTCACACCTTCCTCCAATAGTTCAACCAATTTTTAAACCATATGGACATTGGAAACAACCTTTTGAACAATGTTGTCATGTTGACAACAAAAGTTGCATTGTGCAACTTTGACAATATTTTACAACTTTTATACAAAAGTGACTCAAAACCTTACAAAACCACTTGGACTTGTTGTATCTAGGCTACATATGATCCATGAACATTAAATATGTTTGTTCCACCCATTTTCACATGTTGGGTGATGGTTGACCAATGTTGACAAACAAGGTCCTATTAGAAAAATAAAGTGTAAAATGGCTTCAATGCCTTATAAATGAACCAAACCAATATCCAATGGTCCAAATGACCTTATTACATCATGAAAACATTAAAGAACACAAAAACACATGTTTTTATTCATTTGTCCCCTAGGTGCTCCCGCACCATACTCCTAGGGGGTTAAAACAATTCTCAAGTTCCTATTAGTGCAATAAAATTAGCAAGCTTTATTTTTTATCCCTACTTTCAAGGATAGTTACGTTTGCATATTATGTTATCCTTGATTTATGGATAAACTTGCAATTGCTTAGTTTTTAAGCTAACTAAAGAATATCTCTTTTTTTTTTTACAGTTTTATTCATATTTTTCCTCCACTTTTTACTTTGAGGAAGTCTATATATTGTAATTGTATTCATATCCAAATTAATAAGAAAGAGTTTAATGTTCTTATTATTGTTTTAATTTTTCCTCTTTTACCTGCATGTTTGTTCTTTTTTTTTCTAGCTAGATCTAATGTTTTCTTGTTAGCTAAAATTTCACATGCTACCAAAGCACAAAACTTTACATGGTATCAGAGCTTCAGACCTGCAGCTTCATGTTCTTCTTTTGAGGGATCATGTCTTGAAAACTAAGCTTTTGATCATTTTTGATATCTTTTGACCTCACCATTGAATCCAGAATGCTGAAATTAGTCAAGATCAACTATAAGTTTATCCTTTTTGGACACATGACATCTAATTTGTGAGGGTTTGAAGATTATTTTTTTTTATCCTAGGGGGTACTATTTTTCGGAGCACTTTGGGAACAAATGGGCCTTGCCATCAGCTTCAGAAGGTTGATTCGAAAAAAATTGATATAAAATTCTACCTATTTCGGTCACTAGAGCATCTGGGGCAAAAAATTGCCTCCCTGGTCTATGGTCGTACATACACAATTTTTAAAAAAAATCAAAAAAATCAGTGAATTTTTAATTTTTAATAAAAAAAATTTCAAAACAAAAACTTTATTAGATTTCAAAAGGTTTTTTTATACAACCTTTTTAAAAGCTACGTAGCTTTTTGTTTTAAAATTATTTTCCATACTTTTTCAAAAAAGTACACTACAGGAAGGTACATCTACATATGCAGGTGTTGACATCAGCAGTTGCAACCTGAAATTTGATGGTCATCAACCTGTCAACCAATTTGATTCTTTTCTCATAAAGAGTGGGTTGTAGTTTTTTGCTTGTAACTTGCTCATACAGTATCATTTTTGGGAAAATGAGATATCACCAGAAATTTGATTCCGAGACGAAGCTATTTTTGCAAGTTGGGTTTTCTAATTTTTCCATTTTGTAAATGTCTTTTTTACAGTAAAAGTCAGAACTTGTTTTTTTGCACTCCAAGAGGCATAACTTCCACATCCTGGCTCTATTTTTTGAAAACGAATAGGTTGTGGAAAGGTATTTTATTGATCTTTCCATATCTACAGTCTATTTTATCAGAAAATATATCAAGTACACATGTAATAGTCAGAAGTGTTTTTTTTTTCATTTAATAGCTTCCCAGGTTTCAAATTTGTATTGGGCTTTGGATTTTTGTGTTGTGGGGGGGGGGGGTGTTTGTTTCTTGTTTTCTATATTAAAAATAAAAGACCTCTCTCTTTAAAAAAATCCAATATGGTGGAAACTTCTTCATGTGACCATCTTACTCCACATAATTATTTTACCTGGAAAGCACATATGACTAGACTTCTCATGTCTAATGGGTTATGGTCTTGTTTGGATTAGAATCAACCTATTTTGCAATGTCCCTTTGAGGTTATAATATATAGAAAAAAGATGGACGAGGCTATGGGTTTAATGTCCTTGCATGTTTCAGACAATCTTATTTTTCACTTGGAGGGTCGCACAAATCCTCGAGCTCTATGGACTAAGTTTGAAAATATTTTTGGTACCATTAATGAGTTTTGTGCACTTCATATTGAGGCCAGGTTGACTTCCTTGGTACCTGATTCCTACTCCTCTATTTAGGATTTTATGACAAAGTTCAAATCACTTTTAGAAGGTTTTGGTAAGAACAAGACTGACACAGAGTTCATTTACTTGATTCTTTGTAAGCTTTGAGGTAAATTTTAGATATTTTCTTCTACTTTCTATTCCACCATGGATGCTTTGAGTCTATGATTTTGCATGCCTTCCTTTGAATTATTCTATGATCGACTGACATGTGATCAGTCCAAGATCACATAGTTAGACTCTCTTCCTAGATCATAAAACCATTGGTAGCTCACACATCTTTAGGGAAGTAGGAGCAGAAACATAAGTCACAGACGATACAGTCTAGGAAGGATTCTAGTTCTCAACACTCCTTTGGCCCACCTTCTCCTAAGGAGGAAAAATTGAAGACAAATAGACCTAAGTGTTATTATTGTAAAAAGACCAATCACAATGAGTCTCATTTCTATGAGAAGAAGATAGATGGATATAAAAAATAGATTTCAGATTTGACATCTCTTCTTAAGAAGACCAACATTAACATTCCTTCTTCTTCTAATTCTCATGGGCCTTCTTGTTCGTCATCATTCCAGAAAGATGGATATAAAAAAGGAAAGGGTCATACATTATGTGCAACCATTAGTCCACACTCTTCTAGATGGCTATTGGATTCATGTGCTTCACACCATATGGCATCTTCCCAGGATTTATTCTCTTCTTTTTAGGCTTTTCCTACTCCATACATTTTGATGGGGAACAACATTGTTATGACTATATGTGGAATCTTTTTATTGATATTGATGACAGTGTATTCAATGATGTACTATGTGTTCCTTTTTTTCCTCTAACCTTCTCTTTATCTATCAGATTTCTCACAGTGGGATAGGGAAGACAATTGAGTTTACATAGGATTCAATACACATCAAAGACAGTGAGATAGGAAATATTGTTGCAACAGGGATAGTTGATCAGTCTTCCTGCTTTTACTCTTTCTCTCATTTTGGTCCACCATCTCCACTGCCAAAGACTTGCTCTCTTTCTTCACGAGATCCTATTGAGGTGAAGTTAGGTCACTTGAACTTATGTTTTGTTCCCGAGACCACTATTGTGACTTTTAAACATCCACCTCTTGTTGAGTTTACACTTGTTCAACATGATTCCTCTTCAATATTTCTGATGTTTTCACTCAATGCATCAAGCCACCTAGTGCAATTTTTAAGCACATATTAGAGGACATTCATCTCCTCTTAGATGATAGACTCAACACATCTGTTATTGCACCTTCATTGGATATTCCATTATAGGATTATCATGTATTATCCTTTAAGCCTCAATTAGGCCTTCTAGTTTCACATCACATTCAGGGGTTTCCTCTTCTTTGTCCATTTCCTTTGTTTCTTCAACATTGGAGACAAATTGGTTTGATCATCGACACATGGGTTCTATCATTTTGGAGAGGCTTTGGAGTATTGATCCTCTCTGATGGGGGGGTTGATTGTACTTATTGTTTTGAGAGAGTCTCTTGAGACATTGCATTTGTAATTTTTTCCATCTCTTTTTGGAGTGGAGTTTTTTCCCACTGGGTTTCCCCTTTTCCCTGTTTCACAGAGATTTCCTTGTACTTGGGTACCTCGTCAGGCATTGTTGTTGAGAACCATTTCATGCTTTCTACATTTAGTCCTAGTTTTTTAGCTTCTCCCTAAGTTCATCTAAAGGGGGGGGGGGGGGTTGNCTAAAGGGGGGGGGGGGTGTTGGAGTATTTAGGTTCTTTTCTTAATTAATTAAATCATAGTGATTTATTAATTAAGTCACCTATTACTTTATTTTTCACTTAAGCTAAACTTAGGCTCATTAATAATTAATTCTTATTAATTATTAATTCTTTCATCTTAGGGTTTTACCTTTTATGGTTTTTTTCTCCTTTTTATAAGGATTGATCTCTTCTAATGATTATTATTGCATTATATATTTTTGCCTCTAGTTTTCATAGCACTTCTTCTGTGTTTTTATTTCCTCTTATTTGTGATAGGTTATTTGCATGCAGGTGTTCACTAGGTTCTATGAGAATTCACCATTTATGAATTCTTACAGACCCTTGAGAAAGGAGGTCTGTAATTGAAGTGTTATATTTCAATATGTCTTCTTCTTTCATCCATGTTGCATCCTTAGGAGGTAAACCACTCCACTTGACTAGGTACTCCTTGTAGGTTTTGTTTCTTGTCTTCTTGATCACCCGTGTGTCCAATATGCACTCCAATTAAAAGGGTTTTCTAGGTGATAGATCCTTAACCCACCCTTCATCGCCTTATGTTGTCAAACCTGTATCTAAACCTACAACATTATCACCTTTATAAGGAAACAAATCTGAAACATTAAAGATTGGGGATATAGCCAAACCCAGGGGAAGAGAAATCTTTTAAGCATTAGCACCGAATTTTTGTACAATTTTACAAGGTCCAATCTTCTTCATGAGAAAATTTGTTGGTTTTCCTTTAAGTAGTCTCTCTTTCTTTAGGTGTGCCATCACCATGTTGTCCACCTTGTATTTTACATCTCTTTTTCTTTCATAGCTTTCCCCTTGTATTTCTTTGTTCTTTTTTGAAGAGTTTCCTTTACTCTATCATGGATATTTCATTGTCAATGAAAAGTCCTCACATTAATAACTCCTCCTCTCCATGTCTTTGAGGTCTCTTAGTTCTAGGATCCCTCTTAGATGAAGCCCATAGAAAACCTCAAATGGACTTCTACCTGTGCTTCTATTGGTAGAATCATTGTATGCAAATTCATCTTGAGGAATGATCATATCTCATGCCTCTCCATGCTTCTTTGTAAGACATATTAGAAGGTTCCCCAATGACCCATTTACAAACTTAGTTTAGTCATCTGTCTGAGGGTACTATGCTGAAGTGAGAGATAACTGAGTTCCCAACTTCTTCCATAATGTTCACAAAAAATGGCCCACAAACTTGGAGTCCTTGTCAGTCACAATATTAAGAGGAAAACCATATATTATAACTATCTCCTTAAATAATAAACCAGCTATATGAGAATCATCATTAGTGCACTTTCATGGTAAGAAATGAGCCATTTTTCTAAATCTATCTACCACAATAAATATGCTATCATAACCTCTTTGAGTCCTTGGAAGACCCAAGACAAAATCTATACTAATGTTCTACCATGACCTAATAGGAATGGGGAGAGGTCTGTAAAACCCTAAATTGGATGATGTTCTCTTAGCCCTTTGACATATATTGTAACCTTCAACAAACTTCCTGGCATCAAATTGTAACTTTGGCCAAAATAAAATCTCTTTACCTAATCTAGGGTCTTGTCCAACCCAAAATGAGCCCCCAAACTGCAATAATGCTTTTCCTTGATAATTTTCTCCCTCATTTAAAATGTATGGACACACAACTGGATCCCTTCAAAAAAAACCCCTATTGCAGTAGAAATTCAGAGAAATCAGTATGATAAGAATAAGAAATTTGATCAAAAACCTTGTAGATTTTCTTGAAATATTCATACTCTATGTACATTTTCTTGAGAGAATCAATCCCCACACTTTGCAATTAGATTTATTGAACCATGAAAACCTTTCTACTCAAAGCATCTACCACTTTATTATCCTACCCATTCTTTGGTTTTATGGTAAATGTCTTGGAGATTTATTTCTGGCAGCTAGTTGATTGTATGTTTGTCATTGATGACAACATATAATATACAATAGTGTTATGTATGTACTTATAAGAATGATGCTATTAAGCCTTGCATGGTTATATTCATGTTTTAGAAACACTTTGGATGCTTTGTTCATACACGTAGAGTCAAGTATGAAGTTTTAGTTGAGTTGTGTAATTTCGTTAGTGGCAGTTATAGTTTCTAGAGTTTATTTGTACAGATCCGACGTATTAGCATTGGTTCTTGAGTTTCGCCTATCTTCAGGATACGCATGTTTATATTCATGATTTAGTTATGAGTTAACTATGTTTGGTTAAGAGTGCTTGTCATGTTTCATCTGGATTATGCTGTTTGAGATAATTTGGTCGAGCCAACTCAGTGAAGCGTCGTGTCTATTTAGTTCATGTTGCACAATCTTAATCCTGATTGCGTGCTTAGTTAAGCTGACAAGGAAGTTGGTGAAGTGTTTTCCACATCTTTCATGACCTTATACTTTGAGGAAGATACTTATAGTAGTTCATTTGTGAATGCTAAGTGTGAATGATAAGAAAAGAGACAGAAAAAGTACATAGAAGATATCAGTTATGTTTCATTCATCAAGGATCTATGTGAACAAGAAGTGGAAGATTACATTACATTGGAACTGATCAAGATAGCAGGTCTACTCTATAGTTTATCATCAGATATAGTGCATATCTATTCTACAGAAGGTTGTAGCCTTCACCATTGAAGCAGTGAGCTTTTGGACAGTGAGTCCTCACCCTTAACAGGGTTATTTGTAAAAGACTCCTAACAGGGTTAG
>MU223593.1:4449805-4463941 GCA_018584345.1 Thuja plicata
AGAGGATGATTCCACAGCAGTTGACAAGACATTGTACAAGTCTATGATTGGAAAACTTATATATCTTACTCAATCTAGACTAGACATATCTAATGCAGTTGGCATTGTTGGTAGATTTGCAGCTGAACCTAAGAAGAATCACCTAATGGCAATAAAGAGAATATTCAGATATCTAAAGGGAACTATAGACTATGGTTTATGGTATCCTAAATCAGAGAATGTACAACTTCATGTATATACAGATGTATATTGGGAAGGTTGTATTGATGACAGGAAGAGTAATTCAGGAGGAGCAGTATTTCTTGGAGATAGGTTGGTTTCTTCGATAAGCAAGAAGCATAATTGTATCTCTTAGTCAACAACAAAAACTAAATATGTTGCAGCAGCATTGAATTGTTCAACAATGGTTTAGATCAAGCAGATGGTTAAAGATTTTAATATTCAGGTTGATTATCC
Organism: Thuja plicata; assembly: GCA_018584345.1. Taxonomy (NCBI): domain Eukaryota; kingdom Viridiplantae; phylum Streptophyta; class Pinopsida; order Cupressales; family Cupressaceae; genus Thuja; species Thuja plicata. Next base: position 4,450,262 of record MU223593.1, read on the forward strand.
TATTTTTATTCACTGTGATAACACTAGCACTATCAACATGTCCAAGAACCCTGTGATGCATGCAAAGACAAAAAAATTTGAGATCAAATACCATTTTCTTAGAGAAAAAGTTGTAGACAAAGAAGTAAAATTAAACTATGTGAGCACTAAAGAACAATTAGTATATATTTTCACAAAGCCTTTATCAAAAGATACTTTTGAGTATCTCAGGGAGAAGTTGGGAGTAATTCCCTTTCCTGAGTCTGATTAGATAAAGAAGCAAGTACATCAGTCCATGGTGACTGATGAATGGTTGACTACTCTATTTATGGAGTAGTACATGTGCCTAATTGTATATGGAACCCTTTTCCATTGATGTCAAAGGGGGAGTATGTAGTAAGGGGGAGCATATACTCTGGGGGAGTATATAATCATGTAACTTAAAAGCACAGACATAGGAGATGCAACAGTGTAGAGGAATATTTGATGATTATATTGAGAAGATTACAAAAATAAAGAGGACACCATGTGCTTAAGATTTTTTTAATATCATATGTTGCCATCAATGTCAAAGGGGGAGATTGTTGGAGATTTACTTCTGGCAGCTAGTTGATTGTATGTTTGTCATTGATGAAAACATATAATATACACCAGTGTTATGTATTTACTTATCATAATGATGCTATTAAGCCTTGTGCAGTTATATTCATGTTTTAGAAATGGTTTGGATGCTTTGTTCATACACGTAGAGTCAGATATGAAGTTTCAGTTGATTTGTGTAATTCTGTTAGTGGCAGTTACAGTTTCTAGAGTTTATATGTACAGAGCCGATGTATTAGCATTGGTTCTTGAGTTTCACCTATCTTCAAGATATGCATGTTTATATTCATGATTAGTTATGATTTAACTATGTTTGGTTAAGAGCGCTTGTCATGTTTCATCTGGAATGTGTTGCTTGAGATAATTTGGTGGAGCCGACTCAGTGAAGCGTCAAATCTATTCAGTTCATGTTGCGTGATCTTAACCCCGATTGCATGCTTAGTTAAACTGAAAAGGAAGTTGGTGAAGTGTTTCCCATAGCTTTCATGACCTTATACTTTGAGGAAGATACTTATTGTAGTTCATTCATGAATGCTAAGTGTGAATGATAAGAAAAGAGACAGAAAAAGTATAGAGCAGAATATTAGTTATGTTTCATTCATCAAGGATCTATGTGAAGAAGCAGTGGAAGATTACATTACATTGGAAGTGATCAAGAAAATAGGTCTACTCTATAGTTCATCATCAGATATAGTGCATATCTATTCTATAGAAGGTTGTATCCTTCACCATTGAAGCGGTGAGCTTTTGGACAGTGAGTCCTCACCCTTAATAGGGTTATTTGTAAAAGACTCCTAACAGGGTCAGACCCTTAACTAGGTCACTATACTTATTGCATTGTAAAGAACAACTCCTAATAGGGTTGCAAGATCTTCTAACAGGGATTATTATAAACAAGTATAGTTCATTGTGGGTTCTAATTCCCATCGGGGTTTTTACCATTTGGTTTCCTCGTAACCAAATTGTGGTGTTGTCTATTGTGTTATCTAAATGTGCATTTACTTTATGGTATTAATAAGAGAAAATAATTAAATTAGCTGATAAATGATTCACCCCCCCCCCTCTCAGTTATTCTTTGGGACTGTTCTAACAAAATGTGTAGGCTTTGAGATATTCAACCTACTTCATATGGTTATGATTAATTTTTTCCTGTCCATTTAGAAAAATTAGAGCATGGTTGTCAGTATAAACTATAAAATCCTTGGGAAAAATATAATGCCTCCATTTTTTCAAGGCTTGTACCATTGCATACAAATCTAAATCATAATTAGAGTACTTTCTCTTAGCATTATTAATTTTTTTGGAGAAAAAGGCAACAGGTCTGCCCTCTTGGATTAAAATAGCCCCTATGGCTAGATTGCTAGCATCACATTCCATAATAAATAACTTGTTAAAATTTAATAAAAAAATAATGGGTTGTGCTACATTCTTTTTTAAATATTCAAAAGCCTCATCTTCTACATTGGACCAAGAAAACTTACACTTTTGTCTGCCCTTGATGGTGTCTAGGATAGGTGCACATATATGGCTAAAATATTTAATGAATTTTCTATAGAATGTTTCCAAACCATGAAAGTTCCTCACATCATCTGTTATCCTTGGTGTTGACCATGAAAAAATAACCTCCACTTTTTTAGGATCCATCTTCAAATTCCCTTTAGATATCACAAAGCAAAGGTACACTAACTCCTCCTTCATGAAGACTCACCTTTCCATTTTGATCATCAATTGTTCATCATGTAACTTCTTGAGGACCAGGTTCAAGATCTCCAAATGTTATCCTTTAGACCTACTAAATACCAAAATATCAGCAAGATATACCACAACAAAATTACCAATAAAATCTTTTAAACACCTCATTCATAAGGTGCATAAAAGTACTTAGAGCATTGGATAGCCAGAAGGGCATAACCAACAAATCATAAAGACCCTCAATTATTTTGAATTCCATCTTCCATTCATCTCCCTGTCTAATCTTGATTTTATGATAACCATATTTGAGATCAATCTTGGAAAAATAACAAGCTCCTCCCAAATAGGCCATGATGTCCTCAATTCTAGGCATAGCAAACTGGTATCTTATGGTGATCCTATTGATGGCTTTAGAGTTAGTACATAATATCCATTTTCCATCCTTCTTGGGTACTAATACTGCAAGTATGGAACATGGGATTAGACTCTTCCTTACTAGCCTTTTATCTAGGAGTTCTTGGACTTGCCTTTCTATCTCCTCATTCTGTGAAGTGTCATCTTATAGGCCAGGTTTATTTGGTAATGTAGCCCCTAGAATAAGGTCAATTTGATGACTAATATCTATTATTAGGGGAAGATAATTGGGCATTCCATCCACAACTATCTCTTTATACCTTTCCAACAACTTTTGTACTTCACTAGACACATTTCCCTCTTCTCGGTTATGCAAATCAGAGCTGTTCTTAGGCTTTAAAATAAGAGCACAACCCTGATTACCAACCTCTTTCAAGACCTCTAAGAACTCCTTCTCACTCACTATCATGACACTTGACTCTACATGCTTATCTAACCCTTCATCGGGCAAGGGATCCATCCTATACTTCCTACCATTCTTGGCTATCAAAAAATAGTTATTTTTACCATCATGCATGGCTTGTACGTCATATTATCATGAACGCCCTAGTAACAAGTGGCATGCATCCATGGGAATCATATCACATAATATTCTATCCTTATATTCCCCTATCTCAAACTCTACCCAATATTTCTCATCTACCAAGACTTGATTCCCCTTATTTAACCATGATACTTTATAGGGGTTAGTATGAGGTAATATTTTTAGTTTCAATTTATCTACCATCTCATTGGAAACCAAATTATCAGTGAAACCTGAATCAAATATTACCTTGCATATCTTACCATAGGCCTTGTAGTTGGTTTTGAATAATGTCTTCCTCTGAGGGGTTTCTTTGACTTGAGGCACCTTCAATAAGGTCCTTATAATCATCAAGATTTCTCCATCATGTGTTGAACCTGCACTTCCAATTGAGGAATTTACACTTTGACAATCATCCTCCTAAAGCACTCATTCAATATTTTTGGGATCACTAAACTCATCTCATCTTGTATGGAAAACCTAAGCCCATTCATGTAGTAAGCAAATTTATCTCTTTCATCTTCATAATGACCTAATCTCAAACTTAACTTGTGAAACTCCTCTATGTAGGAGGCCACATCCAAATCCTTCTACTTCAGATTGTGGAGTCTTTTGATGATCTGAATCTTATAATCCATCAGTAAGAATTTTTCTTTGATCAAGGACACCATCCTGCTCCAAGAGTTTATCACTTTCTTGTTCATCTTTAAACTTTCACCATGAGTATAATTCCACCATACCAAGGTAAATCATTTCAATTTAGTTTTGGAAAACTAAACTCTCTTTTCTTTAGCCACCTCTTTGTACTCAAAGTAGTTCTCTATGGAATCTATCCAATCTACAATTTCCTTGACATTCAAACTTCCACTATATGTAGGCATATCTATATTCACATCTAAATAATCCTTGTGTGCTTCCTCCAGTGCATCTATGAACACTCTATAGTCTGCAGGCAGGTCTTTTGTTGCTCTTGGGGTCTCCTATCTTCTCTTTCTTCTTATTCCTCATCCTCAGTGTCATCACCACCCTTCTCTTTTCATTTCTCCATCTTCAAGGCTTTGAACCTTTCTTCCCACATTTATTCCATCTCTTGGAAATTCTTAGCAACCTCTGTAGGCATCCCCTTAGGATGCATGGTGCTAGCCTCTCCCTCACTCTCAATCCCCAACATACACAACTACCTTCTCCCAAACAAATCAGACTAGCTCTGCTACCAATATGATGCAGAGGCATAGAAAATGGGTTAAACAATAAACAAGAATTTCAACCTCCACTCAACCCTTAATGATTCCTATAACTCTACTTGAATACAACTTCTTACATTATGTCCCATTCGGTAACTAAGGACTCCACTTTGCTCTCTTAACAAACAAGGCTAATTAAGGATAATATTTATCATCCCTTATAAGGTTATTTAAGACACTAAAATAGATGTTTCACAGAGCTTGGGGATCCAATAAAAGACTTCCAAACACTGAGATTGGTCCCACAACATCAACTAGGTGTATTTGCTTTCCAAAGGCTCCAAACCCCTTGTATCCCTAATTTTACACAATGTCAAACCTAATTCACAAAATTTCCAAACAAATACCCAACAAAGTTGTAGTTTTGGATACCCTTTAATGATTTCTCAAACATATCACAATTCTGGACTTGGACCCCAACTTTAACTAGGTAAAATCTTATCTGCTATCGCAGACCTAATAGGGCTATTAGGTCTACTTTCCAAAGAAACCCCTAACAATTGATTTTACTCCACATAGACAATGTATGAAAAAGTATTTCCCAACACCAAAACCCATAATTTAATACTTTGTAGTGTCGAAACCCTTCCAATCATGCTTAGCCAAACTTTTGCATTCAATTGTTAACACTCAGACTCTCACATTGAGATGCCAATCTAAAAATTCTTGGTTCTCCCTCCATTCACCATGACCATCACTGAAAGAAAAATAATATTATAATACATAGGTAGACTCAACATTCTCCCAAAGTATTTTTCTTTTGGACTGGAGAATGTAAGGTTACAACCATATTTGTTCAAAACCCTAGGTTAGAGGGTTTTGTAGACCCGAGAAGGAAGAAATCGGTAGTTCTCTCTCTAAATTACATAAAATGACCTCAAATCACTTTAATAAGGAATCTAATTCAGTGTTATATCATGCAAAATGCATCTCAAACCCACACCAATCCCTACAGAAGAGTATGAATTGACTATTACATGTTATTGTAGAGAAATCACAAGAAAACCAGAGATATTCTTATTAAATTCAACAAATTTTACAATTCGATCCTTTGGGTATTATAGACCATTTCAAACCTATCCAGCTACTTTTAAAACCATATGGATGTTGGAAACAACCTTTTGACAAATGTTGTCATGTTGACAATAAAAGTTGCATTGTGCAACTTTGACAATATTTTACATCTTTTTACAAAATGACTCAAAACCTTACAAAACCACTTGGACTTTTATCTAGGCTAAATATGACCCAATAATATGAAATATGTTGGTTCCAACCATTTTCACATTTTGGGTGATGGTTTACCAATGTTGACCAGTAAGGTCGTGTTACAAAACAAAGTGTAGAATGGCTCCAATGCCTTACAAATGAACCAAACCAATATCCAATGGTCCAAGTGACCTTATTACATCATAAAAACATCAAAGAACACAAAAACACATATTTTTTTATTCATTTATCCCCCATAGGTGCTCCTATACCATATACCTTGGTTTGAGGTATGGTTAGCTTGGATTAATTACAATGTATTATGGTTGCTACTCTATTTGGTATTAGTGAGGCAGTTACTCAAAGCCTTTGTTATCATTTTTAATCTAAAGATTACGTTCATGCAAAGATTGGTGTAGGTTTCAGTGAAAGTTGACATGGGTCATCTTGTTATGTTCATTTTTAGTCAATATGTGGCATGTTGGAGGATGTGAGAAGTGTTTTGCTTGATGGTGATTGTCATGGTTACATTTGTAGGTATTTTGTAGGATCATGAGAACATGGTGAAGATTCAAATGGTACATGGATATATATGGATGATTTTCTCTTATTTGTGATTCCTATGGATGTATTTACAATTTTATATGTCAATTTGGAGAATTTTAGGATTAAGGTGCCATCTACCTTGTAAATATAATGATGTAGCTACAATATCTATTAGAAGTGTCCAAGGAACTTGGGATATATTGGAAAAATAATTTTTAATATTTTTTTCTCACTAATGTTTGTAATACATTCATAAGGAGTGATGGGTTACACTGTCAATAGTAAAAGGGACTTGTGAACATAATTATTTAATATTATTTTTCCCACTTCTTGATGCCTAGAATAATATATTTAATGATTTAAAAAGTGAAAAAAGAATGACTTATGGGATTCTCTAAGTGGGATCATGGAAGAGGCAACAAATTTCTCCTAGGTTTAAGTCATTTATTACAGTTAATATAATGTTTATCTTGCAAGTATAGGTGTTCATTTTGGAGGGAAGGTATCGGAAGCTAAACTAGTCTCTTTTCAAGTTTTGTGAATGCATTCCAAGAGTGAGGAATAAAGAGGCTCCTTTCAGAACCTTTATTGGTTTTTTTCGAGCTCTTTCCATTCTATAAATATATCCCTATGGGTGTAGAATAAGGTACAACATATCAAAGTAGTTGTATGTAGATTTATCTATAAGAAAAAGGATGAATGGGAGGCATAAGGATTTTTTTAACATGTGCATCGGTGTTTCTATGATGGAGGAAAATAGGAGAATGGAAGCGATTGTATTGTAAGGACTTTCATTTTTTTAATACAAGCTTTTCCTCTCTTCTTGGTGGAGTTTTATCCTGCAAGGGTTTCTCAACATAAATCATGTGAAATGTGTGGATTTTATGTTGTTGATTTCTGGCTTATTTCTACTATCTTATTCTAATATTAATCACTATTTATTATTGTTATAATTTCACATAAGATAGGCTTATTAAGAATGATTATCAGGATAATTTTTGTCATCATGAAGATGAAGGATCGAACCATGGGTTGTCCACAATTAAGGTGACTTGATTTTTGTATTTTCATATAAGTTTTTAATTTTCATGTCATAGTTATCTAAGCCTTGAATTTAATCCTTTGATTAATTTACTGAATAGAAATTAATCTTCACAATCTTTGGTATTGGACCTATTTATTTCCCAACAAAAAGAACACACAATATATGTGGAAACCCAAAATGGAAAACCATGGTGAGAATAGCTTATTGGATCTACTCTCCAAATCTATCCTCACAAAGAAATATGAAATGAAATTTTTTTTATGGGCACCAACCCATTTGAAACATGAATCCCCTTATAATGAATTTGTAGGAACCAATCTATATTCAAGAAATGATTTTCCTAATAAAGAACTAAGGACCAACTTAGATTATGAGTTTGCACCAACCTCCAAGAAAGTTATGGACCTTATAAACGTATATTGCATAGTCAGCTCTAGATTCAATGTACTTAAAAATTATCTCTTAGTGTGTATAGGATCTACAACTTGATTCACACACCTTAATTCTGTTACAAAATTTTAAAAGTGCAAAAAAATTAGAGAAGTATAAAAACACATAACACTCAGAATTTACATGGAAAAACTAGGAAAAATTATACTAGGAAATAAATCATGGGAAAATATCTTTCAATATTATTCTTAGGAATTTTCATAGTTACAAAAATCTTCAAAACATATCTTCAAACATGACTTCGAGTTGTATATAACAACTGAGTTATAGAGTCCTAATTACAAACTACTTACAAAATTTGGTATGACTCATACGACTACATGTACAACACTTGTCAAAATTACTATTCTTGATAATTCACCAAAATGACTTATTATTTATAGTAATTCAACTCATAACAAACCTTCTATTTATAGTAAGTCCAAAAAAACTCACCTTCGGCAAACGGCTTCGCCATGGTCAATTTTAGACTTAACCAAAGAAGGCAGGATCTCCATGATGAATCAACCAAAGAAGGTGGGATCTCCATGATGAATCAACCAAAGAAGGTAGACTCTCCATGATGAATTCATATTCAAATATTATCCCACTTGAATTCAAATTACAAACTTATAAAATTCCTCTACTGAAAGACTATTGCCAATGCTACATGTTATCAGGTAATATGCAAACCAAGAGAAGTTCTACACCAAATGAACCTCTCTCTACCAATAGCCTTCATCATTATATATGAAGGGTTAATATCAGTGTGAACCTTGGCCAAATATATCTATCCTCCTTCCACCATTTCACGAACAAAGTTATACTAAATATCAATATGTTTTGATCTGGAATAATATGTTGAGTTCCGTGCTAAGTTAATAACACTATGACTGTCACAATGTAAAATCACTTTGTCCTATTTTACTTGTAGCTCACACAAAATCCTCTGAATCCAAATTAACTCCTTTCTAGCTTGTGTTGCTTCCATATATTTGACTTCAGTAGCTGACAGTTCTACCATTGTCGGTAACCTTAATACCCAACTAACAATACCTCCATCTAAGGAAAAACCATAACATGTAGTATATTTTATCTTATCTCTGTGTCCACCAAAATTGGCATCCACATACCCATCTACTTAAAGACTACTCCCACTATAAAGGATAGCAACATTTAAAGTTTCTCTTAGATATCTAAGAATGCACTTCATAGTTTTCCAATGATCAATACCAAGATTCACCATGTACCAGCCGACAACTCCCACTACTTGTGCAATGTATGGTCTCATGTACACCATGGAAAATATAAGACTACAAAATTTTTATGGGTACAATACATGATACATATGTGTCTTCTCTGCTTCTGTGCTAGGCAACTATTCTGAAGACAACTTTCTGTGAACATGAAATAGAGTACTAACTGGTTGTGCATTCTACATATTGAAGCGCTAGAGAACCTTCTCCACATAAGTCTTCTGTGAAAACCATAATTTCCTATTATTTATGTCTCTATGTATCCTCATACCAAGAATTTGATTTTCACTTCCTAAGTCCTTTATGTCAAACTACCTAGCAAGTTGAGTTTTCAAATGGATGATTCTATCCATGCTAGGACCTACAACCAACATATCATCTTCATATAAAAGTAGAATGATAAAAATATCATCCTCATACCTTTGAAAATAGGCACAATGATCATCCTCGTATCTACTAAACTCTATACTTATCATGAAGGAATCAAACTATTTGTACCAACACCTTGGCACCTTTTTAAAACTATACAACATTTTTTTTCAATCTACAAACAAGACTCTCCTTGCCTTTTTCCTTAAAAAATTATAGCTATTGCATATTAATATCCTTAGATAGATCACCATGTAGGAAGGTTTTTTTAACATTTAACTGTTCTAACTCCAAATCGAGACTACCAAAAAGAGCTAAAACAACTCTGGCAGTACTCAAGCATACAAAAGGTGAAAAAATTTCATCGAAATCTATACCAGATTTATGAGCATAGCCCTTGGCCACTAATCAAGATTTATATCTCTCCAAATTATCATTAAAATCCATTTTCACCTTGAATACCCACTTGTTCCCAATAAATTTTCTTCCTTTGGGTAATGGAACAAGATCCCATGTCAGATTCTTATGAAGAGCTTAAATCTCCTCTTCCATAGTAGATCTTCATTTGTCTGGATATTTTTCTTCACGAGCCTCCTAATATGAACTAGGTTCACCAACATCATTTAGCAATGTATAATCATAATTACAAGTAGGATAGTACCTTTCAGGCATTTTGGATGCTTTTCTAGATATTCTTACAAGGGGTGATATTTTACCCTATGGGTCATCTAGTTTTTGTTCATCTGGATGGTCTTCATCTAATTGTTCTTTATCTAACATCTCTATATTATCATCATCTTTTTCCACCTCTACTAGAATAACTTCAATACATTGTTGTGCTTCACCTCTTTTCATCGCCTTTTCATTAAAGAACACATCTTGGCCAATTATAATATTGTGGGTAGCAATATCCCACAACATCTACCCCTTTGCACCTTCTACATAACCAAGAAAATACATTTTGTGGACTTCTTATCCAATTTATTTCTACTCTCTTTAACATAGAGAAATGACTAATCAATTGGTTTACCTTTCCAAATTCCTTCAGGAATTTTATTATCAAGAGTAGTAGTGGGTGATCTAATGATTAAGAAACAAGCTATGTTTACAACCTCACCCCAAAATATTTTTTTTATAAACTAGCAGTGATCAAAATACATCTGGATCGATCAATAATTGTATAGTTAATGTGTTCAGAAACACCATTTTGTTTTGGTGTCCTGGAAACTGTCAATTGTCTTGCAATTCAATGTTCACTACAAAACTGGTTAAATTCTACTGAACAAAACTCACCTCCATTATTCATTCTTTGAAATTTTATTGTCTTACCTTTTTTATTCTGTACTAGAACCCTTAACCTCTTTAAACAAGAAAACATTTCCGATTTCTTCTTTAGAAGATAAATCCACACCTTACGAGAACAAATATCTATACATGAAACAAAATATGATGAACTTCCAATAGATTTAACAGGAGCTTCACAAGTATCTAAATGTATTAAATTTAATACATCTTTTCTTCTTATAGTACTTCTAGAATAACTTAGTCTATTATTTTTCCAAACAAACAATGTTGATAAAAACTCAAATATTCATATTTTGCACCTGGGATAAGATTTCTATCTAACAATACCTTGAGACCTTCATTCATATGGCCTAGCCTTTGGTGTCAGGTTGTTAATGAGTCCATATTTGCATTAGATACCATAGAATCCTCTCCATTGTTATTTTTTCCAACCAACCTATATAGATTTTCAACTTTTTCTCCTTTTAGCACAACCAAAACTCCCTTTGTTACCTTTAGACAATTATTTTCACCACTAAATCAAAAACCTTGTTCATAAAATACTCCAAGTGAAATAAATTTTTTATTTAAACTAGGTACATGTATAACATGTTGAATAGTTCTAATTGCTCAAATAAACATCTTAATTCTTACCTCTCCTTCACCAATGGATTCACATGGGTTGTTATTGATGACATGGAACTAATTGAATGTTTGATAATGTTAAGTTGAAGATAATGCAAGTCATTAAATCAGTTAGTGGATTGTATTTTCATTGATGTCAACTTGATATCACCTATACGGTCATGTACATATTGCCAAAGACTTCAGAGAACCAAAGAAACCAAAGTTATTCTTTCAGCAATACATAAAAGTCATGTTTCACTAAGTGACAACACCGACAGAGTGCACACCAATGGACATAACAAAGATGAAGAGTCACAGTGATACCCGATGATCAGAAGAATAGTGTTTCTCAATGAAACAAAACCACAGAGTGCCCGACAAGTAAATTTCCAATGATTCCTGATGGATGGAGATCACGAAGATAACTAGAGTCTCACCGACGGAACAGTCAGTTGTCACCAATGACTAACTATAGTGGTGACTGACAGAACAAAGAGTTCAGAAAATGATAAAATATCTAGCTGGCAGAGCTAAATAAAGACTTAATTGGTTGTCTACTTTGTTTTATTCAACCAGAGATAAGTGATTGATTTAAAGTTGATTTGTACAGTTGTCAAGAATATATATATGAGACAAATCAAGAGTTATGATTTAAATCTGATTGGCTAGATTGTTTATTATGCCAAGAATCAAGAACCAAGAAACAATGAATATTATGTCTATATAAGAGACAAGCTTAATTCATTTTAAGAGATGGGATTAAGGGGAGTGAATAGAAAGAGGATGTTGAAGAGAAATTGATGAAGAACAACTTCATATAGTACTGATCAAACAAGCTGTAGGAGAGATAAGGAATTCTGCAGACACCAATGAATAGTGAGCACAACATCAAAGAGGAGAAATTATGGAGCACAAGGATTGAATTGATACATTGGTCAGAGAGGTAATCTACTTAAATAGATCTTAAAATCTACAATTCAAGTTACAATATGAATAGGTCATAGTGTTTCAGTTTAACCATTGAAGCATCAAGTCTCTTAACCAAGTAGGACTTAACAGTCTTCTATATATTGAGGTACATCTCAAGGAGTATCAAAAAGGTTGATTCATGAAAGTAGCATTGGACTTTCCTGATACTTATTGACAGTCTAAGAAGGAGGTTGATTCAAGGATGGTAGCAATAGATTCCCAACACTAAGTGACAACCTCTATGTATAAAATCCTCTAACAAGGTCGCACTTAACAGTGTGTTTGTAACCTTTAACAGGGTTGGCTCCTAACAAGGATCACTTCAGAAGAGTGAAAATTTGGGGTACCGGTCCCAGTGGTTTTTCCCTTAACAGGGTTTCCACATTACAAATTCATGTGTTATGTGTGTATGATTCATTTCTTTACTATCTTTCATCTTACATAGCTAGCTCTGGATTGATCGGTATACTCTACTTATTTACTGAGTTTCAGTAAATAGTTATACTGCTTATCGGTAATCAAGAAAGAATAAGGATTGACAAAGAAAACTAACAGATAGTTAATTATTATTAGTATTTCATGGCATGCATCTTGTAGGGACATAATAATCTAGGATTTATTGATTGGTGGTTAAGTTGGAAGGATAAATTTTTGAGGCCACTGATTCACCCCCCCCCCCTCTCAGTTATTACTAACAATTGGTATTAGAGCTTGTGTGCTTACAAGGAAGGTTTCAAGACCTAAGTAAAGATCACAAGATGAACAGACAAGATGTGCCCAAGTTAAACAAAGACAACTTTGCTTCATGGCAAAGCAGGATAAGACTCCACTTATCATGTATTGGTAATGATGTTACTCAATTCCTAGATACTAAATATGTTTTTCCCACAAGAGCATTAACAGTAGATCAATTGAGAGAGAAGCATGAGCACAACTGCATGGTCATAGATCTTTCTTTCTCACTCTCTGATGCTGAATTTGAAGATGTCAAAGATTGCAAAACTGCAAAGAAAACGTGGGACAAACTGAAGCTTGTACATGGAGGTGATACAAATGTTCCAAGAGCCAAGGCAAAAATCCTTAGAGGAAAGTTTGATGATCTCAGAATGAAAGAAGGAGAAAACATCACATAGTAAACACAAGAATCAAAGAAGTGTTGGAGGTACACTTGAAGAGGAGACAGTGGTAAGTAAAATCTTAAGAACCTTACTGCCTGTATATTCTATTAGAGTTTTTTCCATTCAAGAAATACGAGCAGTAGCAAACAATATAGTTACTCTCGATAGTTTAATTGGTAGACTAATTTCATTTGAGATGAATAACTTTGATAATAGTGTCTTACCAAACTTAGAGTCTGCATTTCAATATTCTATGAGAATAAGAAAATCAAGTCACAGACACACATCTAGAAGAGATAGTGAAAGTGAAAGTGAAGAAGAAGATCTAGATGAAATAGAAGCACTTATGGCTAGAAGAATGCAGAGAGGCAAAGGT
>MU223593.1:4488370-4501448 GCA_018584345.1 Thuja plicata
TATATATATATATATATATATATGTGTGTGTGTGTGTGTGTTCCTTTTTATGTGTTTATTTAGTAAACATGATGTTTGAATGTTGTATTAATTTGTAAACTATGTAATTGTGATTTATCCACTTGGCATGCCATGTGTGTAGTAATGTGATGTGTTTTATATTGTGGTGTCAATTGACACATGTACATGTGAGTTGGCATGACCAAGTAAGTTGGAGTTGGTTAGATGATTACCTTAGAGTCATCTTGTAGAGTCCCTAGGCTAGGTATCTTGGTTGTTGTGCCATTGGAGGGAATCCCATTTTGTATTTTTGCAAGTCAACTCATAGTGGACTTTTGAGGGGTTAAATGGATCCTCAAGGGTTAGTCAGGGTCAGATTTAGATAGCCCAATAGGTGTACTATGGGTTGGGGGTTAAATTTTGACCAATAGAATTCCCAAACCTCAATTTTGAGGGTTAGGTAGGATTTTCCTTTTAGTGGAATTTTGGAGGAGTTTGGAGGTTGATTTCCCACTCTCCAAACTTTGAGACTTCTAGGTCAAGTTGGTGATTTGGTGAAGGAAGGAAAAGCCAAGGGAGGGAAAATCTCAACTCAACTTTCATTTTGTCATTGCTTGGAGAAAGGTTGGTGCTCCTATCATGGAAGAACCATGTTTCTTGTTTTGTGTATTGTGTGTGTGCAAATGTAGTATGGTAGCATGTTGATATTGTGAATCTTTAAGCTTGTTCATGGATTTCTATGTGTTTTCCTCTTTGTTGTTTTCGCTTTGTATTGTTATGGGTGTGCAAGGGCATACTCACCCTTAGGAGGGAAGAGAGATTTGAGGGTGAAGGGTTTTGGAAATGCCCAAATAGTGTAGAGTCTCTCCTCATGGAGGAGAGGGATGACATGGAGTATGGGCTCCATGTTGCCATTTGGTGTACTACACATTTGGGGGTGATAAGGGGAGAAGTTTGTTTGTGAAATGGGAGAATGCTTTTGTGGTATTTCCCTTTTGAGGCATGTATTACAGATCTACTAAGCCTTGTTGAAGGCATAATGGTTAGTTTGTATTTGGCATTCTCCTATTTGGGTTCATATTCCACCTTCACCCCTGTTCATAGGTCCAAGGTGATCCATTGTTCAAGCCATGGGAAATGGGTGTTTTTGTTATATATGTGTTTGAGAATATCTTATGTTAGAATATTTGTACCCATCCATTCTTTGTTCCCCAATCTCAGGGGTGGTTTTATAAAGACCTAGGTTCGGAGGTGAGCCTCCATGGTCAACCTATTTGTTTCTTATAGGTTTTGGTTCTTATGGAAAAAGATTTGAAGCATGAAAGAGTAGAAAGAAAGAATGGATTTTTTAAGTAGTTTATGTTGCAGATTTTTATGTGAAAACAAATTCTAGTCCTTGTATTCACTTGTAAATTTGTAAAAGAGAATCATATGTGCTTGTGTCAATTTTTAACAGGTTTCCAATGTATATGGTTTTGTAATGTTGAAATAAAATCTTTTTTTCTAGGAAAAAAGAAATGAATGTATATATAGTTTTGCATAGAAGTTGTCTACTCTTCTTGCAAGTGCTCATTTTCCTATATGTTGAATCCTCCATGGTCATGCTTATGTTTTACAAAAAAACATTTAGGGTTCAAAATTTGAAATTTAAATTTGGAGCCCAACTCTAATTCAAATTAGGGTTAGGCTAACCCTAAGAGAGGGTTAAATGACCAAGATTTAAAATTTATAAAATATTAGTTGGTGCTTTTTAATTCTGTTTAAATTTAATTATTTTCTTTTAAATTTGAATGTGAACTTCATACTTTAATAAATGAATTAAAAAGAGTTAAAATTAAATTAGAAGATAGGATAAATTTAAATAATAATTTTAAAATCTTATTAAGGTATAGACATCAATTAAATTGATTAGATGAACGAATTCATTTTAAATATAAACTTAATCATGTTTTAAATCATTAAAACTATGGAATTTAAATAATAAAGAGAAAATTTTCCTATAGGATAATGATGTGAATTTAATTTTTTTTAGGAAGTGATTTATTAATGGAATTTTTTATTATGAATTAAATTAATGTAAGATTAATATTATAGGTTTATTATTAATTATTTATGGCTAGTATTAGTCGAATCCTAAAGTCCCCTTTTAATTAAATTGATGAGCTTTATTATTAATGATATAAAAAAGGTAAATTGATGATTTATTTGCAAAGTACTTTTAACTAGGTAAACTCTATTTAAACTTTAGAAAACCTTTTTAAATTAAACTATTGGATTTTTTTGTGCAACACTAGATATGGTATCCAATTAAGCCTAATGTGCCCCTCATAAATGTTTTAATGATTTTGAAGATATAGGGGAGTTTCTTAGAGGTTAATGTGATTGAGATAATTTAAGTTAATGCGAAACTTTGTTGTTTAAACATCATTATTAAGTTATGGATTAATCTCACCTCATTAAGACGTGCATATTAAAAAAACTAAAACCTAGTTAAACAAGCTAGAAAACTGAATCAAATTTGGTCCACCAAGGGATGTTAAAAAGCCAACTCTTATCATGATCCCCCTTGAGAATCAAATCATTTAAACACGTGGTTAGCTAACCTAGCAAACTTAGAGTTACCTCAACAAACATAGTTGCAACTATTATGATCTTTTAGTTATAAAAAAATTGTTGGTATGTTTTGCCCTAGATTTTGGGCATGACATTTCTATTTTTGTGACAGTTCCAACACTTCAGCTTTTTCCACCCCTTAGGTTTGGTCATGGTTTTCCCATGCTCAGTATTGTTTCTTACCTTAGTTCTGCCTCTAGCAACTAGAGCTTCGTTTGAACAAGATACTTAAGATGTCTTTCACCTTGAATCTTCAAAGATTAAAGTAGCTACCTCATCTTCAAATATCAACTTCCCACTCTGTGAAAAATTACTGAGAGCCATAATCAGCTAATTCCAACTATCAGCCAATGAGAAAAGTAAAATTATTTCCTTATCTTATTTATCAATTTTAACTCCCATTGAAGCCAACTTGGTTTTAGTGTGTTAAAATAATTCAGATGATCTACGATTGATGAAATGTCACACATCCTCAAATTATACAATTGCATTCGTAACAAAATTTTGTTTGCTAATAACTTCATCTCATACAACTGTGCAAGCTTATTTCATAAATCATGAGAAGATTTCTCCTCTACATCATTAAATAGACTTGAATATGCTAGAGATAACTGAATTTTTTCTCTAGTTGTGTTATCCATCATACTCCAATATTATGTGCTCATATTTGAAGCTTTTGATGCCACCCCTTTAAGAGCTCTATCACATCAATCCTTCACCAACAAAGTTTGAAACTTTAGCTTCCATAGAGAAAAATTTGAACCATCAAACTTTTGTACCTCAAATCTGGTAACAGAACCTCCTACCATTTCTCACCTCTCAAGACAAATAATTTCTACACAAATAACCTCACTCTGATACAAATTGTTACAAATTTTTAAAAGTGTAGAAAACCCAAAGAAGTAAAAAAATACATAACACTCAAAATTTACGTGGAAAAACCTTGTAAACTTATACTAGGAAAAAACCATGGGAAAATATCTTTCAATATTATTCTCAAGAATTTTTATAGTTACAAAAATATTCAAAATGTATCTTCAAACATGACTTCGAGTTGTATATAACAACCAAGTTGTAGAGTCCTAATTACAAATGACTTACTATTATAGTAAGTCGACTTGTAACAAACCTTAGATTTATAGTAAGTCAACTCATAGCAAATTTTCCACCTTTAACGGATGACTTTTCCATGGTCAAATCTAGATTTAACCAAAGAAGGTGGTATTTCCATGATGAATCAACCAAAAAGGTGGGATCTCCATAATAAATCAACCAAAGAAGGTGGACTCTCCATGATGACTTCACATTCCAAAAAATTCATCTCTTTTATTGAATATGCAGCCAACACAACTTTTTTACTACACTCACACGATGGTTCACATAAGAAAGAACCTAACCTAGGTCAAATATATATATGCATTGCAAGAGTAATGATATTGACAATTTGGCCTTGAACGTAATTACAATATTTTCAAGTCGACCACAAATTGATTTCTTAACCAAATGTGGAATAGGCCTTTTCCTAGAGCTTGAACATTACTCTAGGAGAGGGGAGACACTATGCATTATCTAACATAGAAACAACTTGCCCCAATGAATCCATATTCTTCCTTCACTTGGCATGTTACAATCATCTAGTGCATCAAGCTCAAACATCAGCTAGGTAACACCATGAACACTCTATTACATCTGAATTTCTATCTATTGAAGCTCAACCTCTAAAAATTTAGAATCTGATACATCATATGTAAATTTAATTCACTTCTAAACTACAAGACATAACACTTAGTAGTGATAGAATGCAGAACGAAGCACCACGATAGTGAAACTAAGTGTACAAACTATTCCTGAGCAATATACCTAAAAAAATATCACAAATTGCTTTTAGACAACATCACATGTGATAGAAAATTACAAAATACTAAATCCAAAACCTAATGCTAACATAAAGATACATACTTGACTCTATCTTCCTAGAACCCACATTCTCTAATATGACATGACAGTAATTGCAATCTCCTAGATTTATTTACATCAATGATAAAACTAACTAACACCTTTGATATCAAAGATAATCTTTGCTCAACGACTACTCAGAAATTATAAAGGAGAACTTTTATCTTTTGGCACCCAATTCATTGTCATTAGTTTTAACGATATCGAGGAAGTAGAAGGTATAACATCTTGGGATACAAGATTTACACCAGTCTTAATTTTACAATCTTGTTTATCAAAGGCGATTGTCAAATAATTATTAATATTTTGAAAATTTATTTAAAACATTTTATGAAAGCAAGAAAGAATATATATTTTAAATCCATATATTTCAAATCCCTTTGATATGTGATATAGTGGTGCTCGAAAGTGATCTTGAGGGTACATGCACTCTTTATGACCCTTTAGATTTGAATATGGCATTTTCAATATAATCCTTGTTGTTATAGATGACTTCCTCGTATGACACTTATTTTTCCATGGACATACATGCTTGGCATTAGCAAGAAGAAGTTGAGATCAAATTTAGCCATTTGTACATTAGCTTTCAATCTTTAGGATGAAGTAAAACTTGCAAATAAAAAGTTAGATCCCAAAATTCATTCTAACTTTATACGATGAAAATTCATTCATGTTTCTTGAGGTTACTCGGGATATTGCTTCCTTGCTTATGGATACAATAGAAAACATATGTAAGACTTATGTCATCTTTGAACTTTTTTTAATCTTTTGACAGACTTAAAGGTTCTTAATCTTTGCAGTTGCACAATATTTTGTTTACTTTATATAGAGATTATAATTTCATCCTTGATGCAAATTATGAAGTAAATATGTCAATGGACCCTTGGTGTATTGGTGAAGTTGAAAGGTTCTTAATGAGCCCACCAAGGATCAAGTCTTGCTAAGTGCAAGGTTTCAACATCAAAAAAGGGATGAGGTCAGGATCATGCCCCAGGCGAATTTGGCAAAATGGATACTCTTCAGTCCTTGGCTCTTACCCAAAAAGACACAACCTAAGGATCACGCTCCTATATCGAATAGCTAAAATGACTTTGTGGATGTAAAATCTCCTTTAAAAGAATTACATATGTATTTTATTTTTAAAACCTACATATTTATTTTCATATATTTAATATTTTTCTTAATTATATATCATTAAAATATAAATATATTTAAAAAAGAAACTTCCTACCTTTTCTCTTCTTTTCTATAAAGAATCTTATACAAACCTATACTAAAATATAAGCTTATTAAAAAAAGTTTGTCAGCTTATTTAAAAATGAACCTTGATACTCTAGATGAAATCCTAGTTCAAACCCACTATGCAAGATCCTAGTTCTATAATATTAAAAAATGTGTTAAGAAGTAATTCAAGCCCACAAAGGTTGAATTCTCTTCCTTTCTTTCACATGAAAGTGTCATTATTAAGCTTTGAGTGTCAAAATCTTGTTAGATGTCTACTTATTCGCTATGGTCCACATGACCTTATAAATTATTTTATTTTGACCATGATTAGATGTTTCTTGCCAAACTATCACTAAGATGTCACAACTTTAAAAAAAAAAATCAAAACTTAGTCATGACCACCACGTTCATATGCTCAAACTTAAAAGTATCAAAATCATACTTTGCTTCCCCACATTTTCTATGAAGTGGACTACACCTAATAATAAACCACATTTTCTATGAAGTGAACTACACCTAATAATAAACCACATTTTCTATGAAGTGAACTACACCTAATAATAAACCACATTTTCTATGAAGTGGACTACAACCGTGCAAATTAAAGTCATGAAAGACTTCTTACACCAAAAGCTTTATTGCTTTTTTAACATTCCCTACCACTCTCAAGTCTCACCCAACCCAAAAAGTTGTGTTTGATAAAAAATTAAATATTAAAATTTAAAATTATGATAGTGATCACTTCAAGTTTAAGATGTAATGTTATAAAATTATCATTTTTTCGAATGTTGGCACTATTTGAAATTTCTTCTCACAAATTAATTTGAGAGTAAGAGGGATGAATGAGTGTATATATGGTGGTATACTTTATGAGATTTGAAAATAGAAATAAAATTATTTTGTTAATATATATTTTTAAGTAAATATTTTTAAGTTATTCTTGAGTAGCATTTTTTCTTAGACTTCTTATCATTAAAGAGATAAAATTTAGTGTGAAACATCATTCTCATAAAAATAAAATTTTATTTTTTGTTTATATTCTTTAGATTTTTAATAGTGAAATTTGTATATTTATTTTATTTTTAATTTAAAATTATGTTTATTTTAGTGAAATATCTTAAATATAATAATATAAGGATAATTAAAATATTTTTGTATTATGTTTATTTCATTTTGTGATCCTTATCTAAATGTATTTTCTCTCTCTTACACTTATTTGAGTATATAATATTTATTTATCATTATTATATTTACACATGTACACAATCCTATAAGTTTTTGTCTTTCTTGAGATTGTTATTTTGACACCTAAGCTTATTTCTACCCCCCTCAAGATCGATCATATAGTGTATGAGAAAGAAACTCGTACTATAGTATTTTAATTTCCACTAGTCCAGACAAATTAACACATGTTTCACATGACATGTTATTATGAGGAGGTATTCAAAGATGTCCTATATGTCATTCATTTATATGCTCCACTTGAGAATTTAAACATTATTTTTAAAATACTTTAATTTTCTAAAGAGATAAAGAGCCACATTTACATGTAGGCCATTTGTATGTCAATGAATATTATCCTCTAAAAAGTTGCTTCAAATTATGAAGGTGCCCCTTCTAGTAATGTGGCTTAGGAGAATGTGGCCCTTGTTATCTAATGAATTTCTTCAAGGTGTATTTAGGCACAACAATCATCATAAGCTTATCAAGGAGTATATTGAACAAGTTTCAAAAGTCTAGTTTTTTGTTGGCATTTGGCGATGATATTTTGAATGTTGATCATGATAATGTATTATGGCATTGTCATTGCTGGCAACGTGATGTATTGAAGGAAACATATCAATTTTTCCGATGGTTGAAGATCTAATTGAAGAAAAGACTAAGTGTTTAGTCAACCAGGCAGATGATAGTATGCGAGATACAGACGACCAGATCTGGATTTAGATATCGAGTTAAGGTCTACGATCATACATTTATTACCTACAGAGGTATATACAGCTATATCTATGATCCCATCGGTTGGTTTGGAGATTTGTGAAATTTATTGAGGATTCAATAGACACTGACAAGAAGAACAAGAGATAGACAGAGCAAGTTTGGTTAGATCGGTTCCTCGGTCTATTTAATGTTTGTAATAGACTGTTTGTGACCTGATTAATGTAGTATTGACTCTATTGAGTTGACCAATGCGATTTGGCATGATCGGATTTGATTTTTATGGTGATGGTAAATGTGTTAGGGCAAAGGCCAACTTGAACAACTTGTTATAAAAGAACTATAAATTTGTTAATTAGGGTTGATGTTGAAAAAAATTTGGCATTGCAATAGGCATTGGTGATTGTGTGTAGTTGTTGGATGACAATGACAACACTGTGAGAAAAATTGAAGTGGATCTGTCAAACAAAGAGTGTCATTATCAGATCAATTATTCTTGGGTATCTCTCAAGGAAATCCCTAACAGGTTCGCAACTTAAATCCTTTAACAAGGTCAATCCTAATAGGGTTAGAAGGATATTTAATAGGATCTGAAGTATAAATCCTCTAACAAGGTGTTTCTTAAAAGGATTTTGAAATATCTTAATAGAGTATTCTTTAATAGGACTTGTATTGGCTTCTAACCGAGTTAAAATACTCTTAATAGGGTATACCCTTAGCAAGGTGTTTGTAATTGCTCCTAATAGGGAAAATTTATTTGGCACACTAGTGAACTTTGTGGTTACCATTCCACATGTGATTTTCTCCCTCTAACAAGGGTTTCCATGGAAAAAATCTTGAGTCTTGTATTTTCTTTGTGTGAATAGTGTATATGCTAAGTTTCTATGTGATATTTACTTTCGCGTTTTGGATCTTGTGGAAGACATTTAAGATTTGTTTCATATTTTTGGGTGCACTGATTCAACCCCCCTTCTCAGTGCCTTTGAAGACTAACAATTGGTATCAGAGCCTAGTTCCCTTCAAGAATCCTAACAACTTGGGTAGGATCCTTAAGAAAAATATGGAGGATTTGTTGAAGCACAAGAGGTAACTCAAAGAAGATGAAATGGTCATTGAGGAGTTGAAAAATCAATTGAAGTAGTCAAGAGCTTAAAGAAAAGAGATTTTTGAACAACTAAGTGAGAGTCGAGACTACATTGAGAAATGGTTTGAACATAATGGATCTAATGAATTTGAAGTATCCCTTGAAGCCATGACTACTATGGAAATTGAAAATTTGAAAAAGGATAAGAAAAATATCAAGAGAGAGATGGAAGCCCAATCAATCAGAATGAGTGAAGAACTGGAAGAAATGAGATCTACAGATGATGTAAGAAAAGTTGCAGAAGATGCCCTAAAGGTCAAGGAAGAAGCACTAAAATCTAAAGTGGGTGATCTTTTCAAATTTGAGCAAGAGGTTAGTACATTGCATGAACACTTAAATGATACAAATGAAGAGTATCAAGAATCCCTAGGGTTGAATGAAGATCTAAGAAATGAGAATCAAAAAATAAAAGGAGATTTTAAGTCCACCAATGATCTGTTGAAGAAATTCAATGAGAGTACTACAAAGCTAGATGATCAGTTGAGGAATCAAAGAAGGAGCAAAGAGACCACATTCCTTGGATACACTAGTAAGACTACTTTTGAAGTAGATGAATAATCTGGAAAAAGGAGATCAAGCATGAAAAATGTCCCCACCAAAGGTAACACAATGAAATTATGGTAAGAAAGCCTACAAACCTGTGTGTTCCAATTGTCATAAGGTAGGTCATACTACAAATGTATGTAGAAGACGATCTGTAAAAAAAAGCTAGTAATTTTGATATATATTGTTACAACTGCAAAAAGTATGGACATACCACATATGGCTGTAGATCTAGAAGGTTTCATGGTTACTATTACAACTGCAAAAAACATGGTCATAAAGCTAATGAGTGCAGTACAAGGATGCACAATCAAAGGTCATCAGTGAACTAGGAAAGACCTTACCAAAGAGAGAGGCAAATGAATGTCATGTGCTCAATCCTGTGGTAACTATGGACACATGGCTATGAATTGTAGAATGAGGTCTGCAAGAGGTAATCCTGGATCGTGGAGAACAACCGGTATGACATGTTTTCATTGTCATAAGATTAGACATTTAGCAAGGAATTACAGGTTAAGGAACCTGTAAAGAAGAAAAATGTTATGAAATGTAATGAGGTGGAAAGGGATAAGGAGATTGTTTATTAACTGTTTGATTTTCTTAGAGTCTATTGATTCCCTTAACCCTACATTACATTTAATTGAATTGGATTGATATTGATTGTGTATTGAAATTGTAAATACGAAGAAGACAAGATGTTCCTCTTTTATTCCCAAATGCACAAATGGGAGATCCAAGTTGATCAACCCAAAGGAAGGGCTAATGCACAGATGAATCAACTATTTGGAAAGGAGAATAACAAGAAGGATATCTTAAATTCTGTTAATTGATTAAATGAATATGTTTGACTATAGTAATTGAAAAGGATAGGAAGAAGAACCAACCTTACAAAATTGCAGATCAAAGAATGCTATTTTTTGAGGAGTGTAGGCTATTTCTGGAAAATCTGACAGTTGATCCCGAACCAGAATGCAAAGATGAACAAAACCCATAAATCTTTTTCTGTTCTGATATCATCTTATGAAAAAGGTCGACCTTGACCCACAAATGTCAACCTTGACCCAATAATGTTGACCCTGACCTACACAGGTCCGACAGAAAATCTGTTTGCGCCATCCAAAAGAAAGCCAAAAAGGGTATCCAGATTTGGTCTCAAATCTGCAATTCTAAACCTGTACCTACAAGAAAAAGAGGATTGTTTGTTGTGGGGGATGGGTTTGCCTTGGTCAAACCTTGATTTAGGAATTAACCTTGAAATCAATAAAGTATGGAATGCTAGCAAGTAGTAGAATTGAATCTAACAATGAAACTATGATATTCAATAGATATGTAATTGTAATTCAAATGTAAGCAAATATGAAAGTATGAAAGCATGGACTTTAAAAACCATAAACCTCCATGATTTTATTCGTGAAATCCACCTTGGAGAGAGGATGAATAAGTCTTGAGGATGCACAAAGGATCTTGAAGGAATATCACACCACCATGATGGCTAGATCTAGGGTTTGAATGATGAATCTTGAATGTTTGTACCTAATCCCTTCAAAGGCTTGAATCCTTGATCTTCAATGGAGAACTTGAATGCTTTGAATACTTTGAGAGCTTGGAAATATGTAGAACAATGGATGTTTGAACTTCTTTCTCTTGGAAGACTTAGTTCGCTTGATGATGGTTAGAGAAAATGAGAGGAGAAGGCTCCCTTTTATATGAAACTAGGGAAAAATATTATAAGGAGGCCGACATAGGTTAAATAAATTCCAATTAGACCCATGCCCTTAGAAAAGGACCTATATTAAGTATAATTTAGGAATCAACACTTCAGAACCTGAAACAACCGACCCAGAAGCGGGAAAACTAAATTTTGGATGACCCTCGACAGCTGACAAGTTTCTAGTTTTGAAAGGGGGACTCTAGTCAGGGTTGAGGTCAACCCTGACCTAGGTTAGGGTCGAGGTTGACCTTGACCTAGGTCAAGGTCGAGGTTGACCTTGACCCAGGGGGCCATAACCCCTGGAAAATATGCCAGGTGGGGTAGGAGGTGCCTGGAGAGGCCCAATCAGGGTTTGAACAAGCACAGAAGCAGGAGATGATGCAGAAATAGGAGGATGATATGGTGGAGGTTAAAAAAATCCCCTAAGGAGGGCTAAACTCTCTTAACATGGAAGTGCTTCCATTTTAAGATGATACATTAAGCCCCCACTTTAGCGAGAGTACGGAAATTGAATGTGCTCACAGTAAAGTTAGAGGAAGAAGATCCTGGTGGATTGCAACAAGGTAGAATATCACTAAATCAAGGACATGATTCCTTAGACAAAGGATTCTAACTCAACATTCATTCATAAAGATATGGAAGACAAAGAGCAATTAATCATAGAAAACATATATGACTACATAAGTAAGGCAAGAACAACACCATAGATAACATAGCTTCATGATCTAATCCTACTAGCATGAAAGCGAAAGAGAGAAGAGAAAGTGATTACCTCACCTAGTAAGATTCCCACCTTACTATGAATCACCATAGAGGGAGAGCCCAAACAGGTTCACCCATAAACGGTGCTTGTAATTGTAAATGCGTCTTCTGACGGCTTCTTAAAATATCCATAGATCCACATTTTTGTATCACTATGGAATATAAAATGCGTGTCCATTCAAGATTTAGCAACTTATGTGCATTACCTTTCGAGGATTTAGAATATTGTAAAGTAAAAGGGGTGCGTATCTCTTCAGGATTTAACAACTTATGTGTGTTACCTTCCAAGGATTTAGCAGAAATAAAAGTAAAAATGCGTGTCTCTTCAGGATTTAGCAACTTAGCATGCTGCAAAATGTAAATAAATGTAAACTATAGTACAAGGGAGACCCTATATATTCCCCCCTCCTTATCATGGCTACCCACTAGGAAGGATAAGGAAGAGGATACCTACTTCACAAGGTAAGGAGATTTCCCACTTTACAACAATGTACACCATATTCTTAGTGAAGAGTATTGACCCTTACATCTAAGAACATAGATAATTGTGAAATGGATATGTCACTTATGGAAAAAGGATCCTCAAGAGGGAAGAGATGTTATCAACAAGAGCCCTACTAGAGAGGAGTGCTTAGGATAAAATGTCATCTTCAAAAAGCAAGAGGGACCCAAGCTTCAACCATCAAGCTCCTTGCAATAAAGAGGATGAGGAATCTTGGAATGAAGGATAGAAAACTCTAACCAAAAATAAAGAGCAAGAGTTTATAAAGAACATAATTTACAAAATAAAGAAGAGGTAATGACGTAGGACAATCACCTCTCAAATAAGGGGGTATCAATGGTCAAAACATAGATCTTTATAAGGAAAATAATGTTTGCAATATAAACAAATGCCACTAAGCTAAGGAAAGTAGATCCTTAGATAGAGGTAGAAGGAGATAATACCTTGACCCCTAGAGATGACGGCAAGGGATATATCAAATTATATCAGCAAAGTTATAAAAATAAGAGATATCTTTAAAAAAGAGATGTCCTAGAAATAATATCATGAGTGTAGGAAGTCATAAGGATAGAATGCAGAAAGAATAACCAATTATACTCAAAACAACATTCATGCTAAGAGGATAATGGATCCTATAAGACTGGAAGAGAATACCTCTTGCCCCCCAGTTTAAGAGACAAGAGGAGAA
>MU223593.1:4503622-4517215 GCA_018584345.1 Thuja plicata
ACAAAGGATCTTGAAGGAAGATCACACCACCATGATGGCTAGATCTAGGGTTTGAATGATGAATCTTGAATGTTTGCACCTAATTCCTTCAAAGGCTTGAAAGCTTGAATCCTTGATCTTCAATGGATAAATTGAATGCTTTGAACACCTTGAGAGCTTGGAAATATGTAGAACAATGGATTTTTGAAATTCTTGCTCTTGGAAGACTTAGTTTGCTTGATGGTGGTTAGAGAAAATGAGAGGAGAAGGCTCCCTTTTATATGAAACTAGGGAACAATCTTCTAAGGAGGCCGAAATAGGATAATAAAATTCAAATTAGACCCATGCCATAAGAAAAGGACCTATATTAAGTATAATTTAGGAATCAATTCTATGGAACCCGAAACAGCTGACCCAAAAGTGGGAAAACTGAATTTTGGATGACCCCCGGCAGCTGACAAGTTTCCATTTTTGAAAGGGGGACCTTGGTCAGGGTTTAGGTCAACCCTAACCTAGGTTAGGGTTGAGGTCAACCCTGACCTAGGTCAAGGTCAAGGTTGACCTTGACCCAGGGGGCCAGAACCCCTGGAAAATATGCCAGGTGGGGTAGGAGGTGCCCGAAGAGGCCCAATTAGAGTCCTGAACAAGCACAGAAGCAGGAGATGATGTAGAAATAGGAGGATGATATGATGGAGGTCAAAAACATCCCCTAAGGAGGGCTAAATTCTCTTAACATGGAAGTTCTTCCATTTTAAGACGATACAGAACCAACTGGTAAAATCAGTTAAGCAATTAGAAATTGAAGCAGATTGTGAATGTAGACGAAGTTAGGAAAGAGATGAACAAGACTTGGAAGAAGAATTCCAAGATAGTTATACATCTAAGGAATCCACATCTCCATCGAGTGTGGACAATTCATCAAGAAACTAAGCCTTTAT
This sequence comes from Thuja plicata, assembly GCA_018584345.1. Classification (NCBI taxonomy): domain Eukaryota; kingdom Viridiplantae; phylum Streptophyta; class Pinopsida; order Cupressales; family Cupressaceae; genus Thuja; species Thuja plicata. The sequence continues at coordinate 4,504,540 of MU223593.1, forward strand.
GTAGCTTATGGGGAACAAGTATTGTTGAATCCATCTTCAGACCCCCTATAGTTGTGTGCTAAGATTTATCAACATTTTAAGATTAAATAAGGAATTTTGGAATGTATTGTGAGGTTTTGATGAATTATATATTTTTTGATCATTGGTAGTGAGTTTCTAGGTCAATCAATGAAAAGGTTAGTTCTATCGGTAAGTGCATTTAATATATGCATGTGAGGGTTGATAAAAAGTTACTTTTGGTTTTCTTTTCCACCTTGCACATTGTGAAAGTTTTTGTGGAGCTAAAGAAGCATTATCTGAGCTATTTGTTCTAATCCAAGTGACAAAAGGAGATTGTTCATGTTGATCTAAGATAACAAATTGATTGGGTATTCTCAATTTTATCAGGAAGAACTCTAGTTTTCAACTGTTTGAGGTATTTATCTTTTATCTACGTGTGTGATTGAGAATTTAAGATGGCTACTCCTAAATTGGTTGATATTACCAAGAGACCTCAACAGGAATTCAAGAAACATACTTATAAATTGATGGAAAATGATCTAGCAGGTGCCCTAACCAGCGTTCCCTATGTTGTGTTACATGTGGAAGATGTTGGAGCATATATTCACCGTAAATTGGAGGATATAGGATCAGGAGCAATTCATGAGAAATACAAGGAGCTTTGTGATGATAACTTAGTGCTAAAGGATGAATACAAATGGATTTCTGATGAATATTTTCAACACATGGTCAATTATCATGACAAATTTGAAGATGATCAGATTAGATATGTCCTGAGAAGAATTCATGATGAGTTTATGTGGTTAGAACAGCCACATAAGATTACTAAGGAGGCAATTCATGTAGTAATCAATCTATTTGCAACTGGTGGTGCGCTTGTTCTTCAAACCATTCCAAAGGAGGAAGTGACCAGGAAGAAGAAATCAAAGTGGGATGGTTGTGCCATGACAATAAATGATATAATATACAAAGAGATCAAGTATGCATCTATAGTTATTGGTTATAAAGTATATCATTCTAGTAGGTTGAACAACATACTCAGTGGTGTTATCCACACAACTCACATGATGATTAAAGAGAATGAAGATTTTAATCTGTATGAAACCATGAGATAAAATTTAATGCAAGATTTGGAAAAGATTAAGAAGGATAAGAGGAAGAATTTTAAGTATGGCCAAGTAATCTAGTGCTTATTTTTTTTACTTTCAAAACATGTTCCCCAATATCGGTAACAACACTTGGTTAAAGGATATCCCTATTTTTATTCAAATCAACAACTGTATTAGACTCTTGGGAAATGACTTTACAAGCAAGGTATGGGGATACCTCAAATATTTTCAGAAGGAGATGCACGAGAAGGAAAGGATACCTTCTTCTATTGTGGAAAATTACAAGGGTAGAATATGCTTCATGGTTGACACAAATACTTTTCAAATGGAATAAGATGAGAAAAGGACCTCATGGGTGATGCCTATGGATTATGAAGTTGAAGAAGATATTCTGAATATGTATGTAGAAAATATGATAGCTCAACTGGTAGATCCCAAGAATCCAAGGTTTGGGACTTATGAAGAGAAATAACTTAAAATGCATAAAGATCTGATGGAACCAGTCATTGAAACAAGAGTGAAGAAGGATGTTAAGAAATTTCTTACTCAGAAGGGTTTCACAAAGGATAAAATTGATAAAGAAAGGGCTAAGCATGCTACAAAGCAAGAAAGTACATTTGGTGTAGCTTGAGATGTAGATGAAGTTGTAATTGTTGGTAGAACCGGTAGTGCTCCAACTGGTCGAGAGACTAGAAATGCAACACAAGTGAAGAAGGATAAACCTTCTCCTCCTATCATAACAAAGAAGAAAACAATAGAGAGTACTAACCCTAAGGCTAAAATAGTTAAGGAGACACCAAAAACTAAAAAGGTGACAGGAAAAAGAAAGAAACAAAAGGTATAAGTAGCTAAGAAAGTTGTTGATGAAGATAGTGAGAGCACAAAATCAGAGAAAGATTAAAAGGAGATAAAGGCCAAAAGTAAGAGATCCAAAGTAGTAGGTTCTCCCACTACTAAATCTGTTGAATCTAAATCTATTGAAATTAATTTTGAAATTTTTATCTCTATTGAAAATACAGCATTTAGAGTAAAGAAGTGGGGTGTGTTAGTTGGTGTTATAAATTTCTATGATAAGGTGAATGAACAAGACCAAAGGTTGATTGAAGATGTTTTAGTTGTTAGCATGCACAAGTTGAGCAAAGCATCTATTGAATTGCAAGGTCAAATTACTGCAACATTATATGATAAAATTGATGCAAGATGGAAGGGTGCATTTGCAAGGGACAAAGTGTTGGTGAAGTATGTTTTTTTGAGCCTAATGCCTGATTCTTCAGAAAAAGCGATAGATAGAAAGGTAAAAAAGGTAAGACCTCTACTCAGAACAAGAAAAAGGGCTACACAACTGATGATTAGGGAGACAAAATCAGTAAAGTATGAGATAGAGGAAATTCTGAGAAAACATTAAGGTTTGGAATTGGACAAGGCTAAAGGAATTTCTATGGGTATTCAAGAGGAATCAGTAAAAGAAAAGTAAGATGATCCAGTGGTTAGTCATAATGTTGAAGGATTTACTTTTGAATGTGTACATGTCACACTTGATGAACTCATAGATGGAATGGACAATACTAGAGACATCCATGTCATGAAGGTACATGATGAACAGATAGACACACAAGAATATCATAAAGAACCTGAAACAAAGAAGGAAGAAGAACCAGTAGGCATAGGTACCATTCAAGATATGACCGATGACACTCAAGAGATAGGTTTTACTAATGAGAAACAATAAGAGAAAGAGAAGGAAAAAGAAGTAACAAATGGTGCTACTCAAGGAAATCAAGTCAATGTGGAGGAAACTACTGAAAAGGAACAAAGTGAAGGCAAGGTCACTCCTCCCACATAGTCCAAAATGAATATTGGTGATGATCTATCAATTAAGGGATAGATTAACTAGAGCACAATGAGCCCTGAAGAGATGATATACTTTGCTGTGGAAATCAAATCAAATAAAAAATAGAAAGGATGAAATAGGAATCTTAAGTAATACTCACTGCCAGAGATTTAATTTTAGAACTATTAAGTAATGTTAAGTAGGATGAGAAAGATACACCTATAGATAAGTTATCTCATTTGGTCACTATAACTGGATATTATCAGAATAATGGAATGGTGTGTACTGAGAGGGGAGAGGTGAATTAGTACCCTTAAAAATTATTATCAATTAACCTTTAATCCTTTAGTAAGCAATTCCATGCATTAATGACTATAGATTCTATTCTATCTTTGTGCATGTAATATCAAATCATAAACTTAATTTGCATGTAAAAATTCATAGAAACATTCATGAAATGTAATGACACATGACACAAGAATTGGTAATGCAAAAAACCCCTATTAGAAGGTAAAAACTATGGTGGGGATGAAACCCACAAACTTCACTATCTACAGAATGGAAGGTGTCAGTTAAGGTTACAAGTTTGATCACTTCTGATGATCTTACCCTGTTAGGAGTAACATTTTAGACTAGTTAGGTCTACTTGGTTAAGATATTTAGCAACACTGTTAAGTGTTCACTCGGTTAAAAGTTTTACATAAGGATTGTTAAATCCACCTTCTTAAAGAATTTCTTCTATTTTCTACACTTGTTAGAATGCAGTAAAAAATACTTGTTGACCTGATAGTATGGAATATTGAATTGCTGAAGACAGATCCTTTAAGTTCACAATATGATGTATCACCTATAGTGATTGATTAATACCTATGTTCTTCTTGGTAGCCTTGAATCTTGTTCTTCATAACTGAATTTTGTCTTTTGTGTCCTTCTACATGAAACTCTCTATCTGATCCTTTAGATGTTCACTGCGGCTACAAATCATCAATGTCTGACTGATTTCTACATCTATTTATACAATGTATTTGACCTATTTTAGTTTCATGCTTTATAATGAAAAATCTATGATCAAAGGTTTACAATTTGACCTTGATCTCCTATTTTGTATGTTTATAATCAGTTAGACTGATTAGAACAATTACATATGCTTTACTTGTCCCTCAAGAAATGGTTTTAAAGATAATCTTTAAAGCTAAATATAAAACTCAAGTGTTTTATCTGACGTGTAACTCAGATCCACATTTCTCAGAATAAAAGTTTTCTCTCGGTAGACTAGTGCCCGGGTTGGTCTGTAGTCTTTCCTCGGTGATATCTCTATAGACATCCTGCTTCTCGGTTTTCTTTGTAGACTGACTTTTAGTGTTGTCTATGAACTTGTTTGTCAAGTTCCTCTGTGAACTATTGTGTTGGGTTGCACTATAAACCTATCTTTTGGTGATCATGTTATCGATAGTTGAAAAACTATTTCCTATGTATACTAATGGAAAAATATGATCATCAATATTGCCCTTTGACATTAGTATCAAAAACTGATATGTGCAAAACTAAAATGTTTAGTATATACACCATGTGTTTACCTTGTCAATATGACTCCTTTTATGTGTATGCCTCGGTATAGTATATGTACATGTATATACACTTGCCTTTATACATATATTTCCCCATTTTATCATTTTCTCTTTCACCTTATCAAACCAAATAATTTCCCCTCTTATCATATCAATTTCCCCCTTTTTTTTAATAATGACAAATGTGTAATGCTTACAATTTGTCAAAAATGTGGGAATGGGATTTTTGAATGTCCTCCATTTGCTTCTCCCATTGTTCTTTTAGGTGTTCAAGGGTCATGATCTCCAAGGTGATTTTGGCATGCATATCATATATGCTCTCTCTAGCAAAGATTTCCGGGGTGGCAATCAATGTTCTTGCCAAAGTCATAGGTTGTTGTAGTAATGTGAGATTTGGTAGTAGTAGAGCTTGGAGCTCAGTAACCTCATCTTTGAATTTGGATTCTGCCTCTTGTATCTCAAGTATCAACCTTTTTTCTTCCATAAGTTTGTCATAATCCAACTCGAATGCATTGTCATTGGTTGTAAGACCTTGTACACTAGCATTAAAATTTGCATCTATCTTTGCAATTTTTTCACTACTCTCCTTAGTGAATTACTCTATGGTGCATAACTTTTGAGCTAAGGTTATAACTTCTGAAATAATTGGTTCCAATCTATTGACCAGTTTAGATAGCTTGACCTTGTCCTCTACCACTTCTTGGTTGATTTTCTCTATCAATTTGTATTGGTACTTCTTCTCTGCATGTTCTTCTATTTCCTTCTTTGCATCTAGATTCTGTGATGTGATGGCATTGGTGAGATTTGCTAATTGATCAAGTATTGGAACATTTTGATCAATGTTAGTATCAGGTACAATCTACAATAGTATATCCTTTTTAGTTTCTAGTACATGTGTGTCCTTGTGCTCCTTTTTGAGCTTATCTTGTATAGCTTTCCTTTTACAAAGTTCTGCATACTTTGTAAGTAACTCTGGATCCAATGTCCTCGGATCATAGGAAGGTATTTCTATTATCTCATCCAGGGTGACTGGATTTTTATTATTTTTCTTATTCTTCTCTGAAAGAGTAGTAGAAGCACCTGAATGTAGTACCATAGCAAGTTCCTTTTCTTGGTCTGATGTACTTGGTGAAGACTTTAAAGGTAATGTGCCTTTATCCTACTGCTCAGTGTCTACCTGTCGATTGGGTGTAGACATCTCTACATCAACCTTATCTTTTTCTGAAGCTTTCTCTTCCTTGGTATCTTTGGTATCACCTTATTTTTCTTCTTCACTTGTACCTTTTTGTTCATTATTTGTGCTTTTTTAATCCTCGTCACCCTTATCCTCGGGTATGCTTGCATCATGGTTAGGTGATTTCTCCTTTTCTAAGATGATATTGATAGCTTATATCAATAATGGAATTTGTCCTGGTATATTAATCTATGCAACATCTATTGATGTGTCCTATTCCTTGGTTTGCTCGATGGTAATAGTGACATCTTCATATGTCTTTACCTCATTAGTAGGATCACTTCCTATGATATCTATGATAGTTGTATCCCATCTTTTGTATCCCCTAATGATTGCAAAATCTGTGGTATGTCATCCATGGCCTTGTTTTCCTGTGTTGTTAGATCAACTAGATTGACATCCTCGATGGTAACAGTGACATCTTCACATGTCTTTACCTCATTAGTAGGATCACTTCCTATGATATCTATGATAGTTGTATCCCATCTTTTGTATCCCCTAATGATTGTAAAATCTGTGGTATGTCAGCCATGGCCTTGTTTTCCTATGTTGCTAGATCAACTAGATTGACATCCTCAATGTCATTTATGATGATGTGTTATGGGCTTGGTGTTTTCTCTTTCTCTTCATTGTGTGGCTTCTTGATAAGAACTAATACCTTCTCAAGGCTTGTATCCTCTTTAGGTAGATTGAGTATTCCTCTCCAAGTATCATCACTTTCTTTGTCAGGCTCTATTAAGCTGCCCTGTAATACTTTGTAGGCTCTTAATTTTGCTGAGAACTTCTTTGAATGTTTATTCATCATTTCATCAATTTATTCAAATTTGGATTCGGGAGGCATAATTGTGACTAGGGATCTTTCCCTCATCTACTTCTCGGTATGCAATGCATATGTCCACCTTGCAGATATTCTTTCTTGAAGCTTTTGTGGCATCATTTTATCAAACTATATAGGTACATATTTAAATGAAATCATTGCTTGAATGATGGCATCTTCAATCTTCTTCTGATCATTGGGAGATAAGGTTAGCCATTGTCTAACCTTAGGATCTGATATGCCCCCTATTTTGGTGATTGATGCAACAATCTCATCAATTGTCTTAGGAACTTTATTCTTTTTAGGTTGGAATGTTTGTTCACTCTCATCCTACTCAGTGTCTTTCTTATCTTCCTTGCTTCAGACTAATCTCTTTCTTATCTTTTCTTCTTATGTTTTCCTGGTTTGAGTCTTTCTTTTATAAGTCCTCACTTGTCCTTTCTTGACCGATGGTGAGTCTTCTTTTGTAGTTTGACTCCTCATCCTTGATGGAGCATTATTTCTTGGTTTCTTTGGGGGTGGTACATCAGACTCTATTGATTTAGAGTCACTTAATTATTCACCTTCACCAACGGGTGACTGTCCGTCGGTGTCATTTTTTTGTTCTTTTTCTTCTTCATTAACCGATAACTTCTTTTGAAGTGTCTTAACCATTTTGGTCTTCTTTCTGTCAATCTTCTTAACAACTAAGCCTATTTTTATTCTTTCCTTAGCTTCTTCATAGGTGCCAAATCTTGGTAATGATTTGTCCAGTGGTTCATTAAATAATGATTCAATAGCATTTTTGGCATGCTCTATATTTATCTCATAGTCAAGTGGTGCTAACCATGCTATCCTCAGTACAGCTAGTTTGATCAAAGCTATATCGGTGTCCACCATGAAACAAATATCATCTTTATATTGATCCACCAGTTGTTCTAGAATTCTCATCCTTTGCTGCATTATGTCCTTGAATCCGGTGAAATATTCATCCATGACTGATGTAAAGTTGTCCACTAGTGACTTATTAAATTCACTAATTTGAATTGTAACTATTCGGGTAGTGTCCCAATTGACATTACCGACAGATGGGAAAAAGTCTTGAAAGTAGAATAATATACCCGTGAGGAGTGAACTGAACTTACATGAATTAGATTTTTCTGATCTAATGGTCCTCATGTTCTCCTCTAGTTGCTTCAGTAGAAGCTCGGATAGATCCAGTTGTAGACCCTTCTTCACAATCTTATGGGCGGTGTCAACATCTCTGCATGTTGTTGTTTAACCAGCTAGCTTGGAATATCTTGTATCCCAATACACATGCACCATACTTTAGTTCAGGATCGGTGATGGAGTTTACCATTAAACCTCTGCCATCCCATGTTGTGCCTGTTATCTTTTCTATGTCGGGGTGAGGAGGATGTTTGAGTGTTTTTTCCTTGTCAGTTATGAGATAACCGGTCACTCCATGTATCACATCCTTAGTGATGTGTTTTGGCTTGTCTAGCCACATCTTTCGGTCATGTACCCATCTAATAACTATCTAGATCCACTTGGTCTTGAACTCCTTCGGGAACATTAGGGAATTTATCATCCCTTTTACTTCGATGTGTTTATATTCATCCTTGATGGTTCCATCTGTGCAAAGCTTCTTGTAAGCTTCCTCAACTTCCGGATCTCTGATTTCTACAACTTTGCAATGGATATAGGCTTGGACATCCTCAACTAGAAAAAACCTAGGTGGTATGCTTGAGAACACTCCAGCGTCGTCAGGTTGTGAAGAAACCTCGGGGAAGAATTTGTACTTAGGTTCCTCACATGTAGAGTTCTTGATCATATTAACTTTCTTATCCTTTGCATTCTTGATCTTGGAGACGCAAGATGTGGTTACCATTGTTTCTAGAAATTTAGGGAATTTCCCGTAAACAAATTATAAGCTCAGTGAGTTTAGATACTCTCTTAATCTTTATTGATGATGGTCAGAATCTAATGGACTAGCTATGAATGTGCTCATGAATCTCTTTGCAATCTAGTTGCTTCTTGGTCACTCTGCTCTTCTATCTCAAATGTTGGTAAATGAAACGAGCTATACATCACCCTTTTATAGATGGTTCCCTAAATGGAACATTTAATGCTTCACCTACTTCTCGGTGGTTGAAGATGAAGTTGCTCAGGAAACATACCAACTTTATCCTTGGTGAGAATGCAATGCTCAGGATAAGTATCAACATGGTTGTACTTTTCACTTGTTCACCGATGGTGTTCAGTATGTAGTGAAGACTTAATTGTCTTTTACATGATTACTGATGCTATTCGGTATATTGTGAAGACTTAATTGTCTTTTACATTATTACCTACAATGCTCAGTTTACACAAACAACTTGGCTGTTATATGTACACCGATGATCCTCGGTGTGTATTGACTGATGAGATTGAATTCACAAAATCATAACAAGTAATACCATAGTGCATCTTTATTTATGCTAATTTTGCATATTATCAATGTATATTGTAACTCATATTAAATATAGCTTTGTATAATGCAGTTCCATACTTACTTGTTCTACTTAGGTGGGGGTGGTGATGTCACCAGATCCATTGGATGATGTGTCACCAACTATGGTGCTTGGTCCAACATCATCTTTGTTTGTAGCTTTCCTCCACATTTGATTTCTAATTCTCCTAATATCTTCAATAGTGTTCCCATTAGCAAAATTTCTTGTCTTTGTCACTTGGTCTCTGCAGTCCTTTCTTAGATGACCGACCCTATGACAGTGTAAGCATTCCATTCTAGAGTTAGTTCACTTCCTTGACCTTCTTATCCATTTTCTCATGCAATTTTCAGCTATGTGTCCATATCTACCACATGCTATGCAATTTACCCATTTATTGTAATCCCAAACATATGAGTTACCGACTCTTCTCAATTGATAAGGATTTTCTTGTTCCTTTGTTTTCCATGCTTGCTTTTTCTTTTTCCTGCATTCATTAGATGTGTGCCCATGCATTTTTCAAGTAAGAAAATATTTTTCCATGTAGGATTCCTTCTTTGGTTTTTTCACCTTAGATTTATATTCATATGCTTTATTTCCATGCTTGTTATAGTTATAACAATTGCCTATGAATGTAGAAGTAGATTTAGGAATACCTTTAGCTTTTCTCCTGCAAATGTTTGATGCATGGCCTGGTTTTCCACAGTGATTGCATTAATTATTCCTTGGTCTTAGATTTGTGTAGACATATTTTTGATCATATTGGTTTGATGACTCTCCATGCTCGTTATACTCTACATCGGTATTGTTGTGGACTCTTCTTTATCCATTCAAAAATTCATCCATTCTTTTTATAATTTCTTCATCTTTCTTGATCATATCATTATGCTATTGCTGAATTCTTGCTACATGCTTTAGTTTTTCATTTTCTTCTCTGATTTCACCAATAAATTCCAATTTTCCATTAAGTTCTATGGTCACTCGGTTGGCCTCATGAATCATAATAACTATTTGATTGGTGATCTCAATGTGATGTTTAGTAAGTCTTTGTATGTTGGTTTCCTTCTCTTGCATCTTTTCAGTGATCTTCCCCCTGTCATCAATAGCTAATGTCCTTTCTTGTTCAACTTATCTAGAATTATTTATAACATCAATCATCCTTACCATCTGTATCTCTTGACCAATTTGCAGTATCTTTACTTATTCAGTCAGATGTTGATTGATTTCATTTAGACTTGTAATGCTTCCTTCACATTTTTCTGATGTTTTACTAGATGTAGGTCCTAATGACTCAAATAAATCAGGTATCTCTTCTTCAGGATAGTTAGTTTCATTTTAGTGAGATGTCATAGCTTTTCTTTCATCTAGTAGCTCTCTCATCTTGATTCTTTCTGCTTTTTATTTCTCATAGAAGATTTGTATCTCCAACTTTTGATTCTCAATATTCTTGTCTAACTTATACCTTTCCATTGTATGATCTTTTCTCTCAAGTGATTTAAACTTTTCCAAATAAGAGATCTCTCTTTGATACCAATTGTTGGAATAACAGAATGGTATGTACTGAGAGGGGAGGGGTGAATCAGCACCCTTAAATTTTTTTATCAATTAACCTTTAATCCTTTAGTAATCAATTCCTTGCATTACCAACCATAGATGTTATTCTATCTTTGTACATGTAACATCAAATCATAAACTTAATTTGCATGTGAACTATTAGACACCTAGATTTGCACCCTTACCCAAGCTCTCATAGTCTCATTAATCTAGTGTAACATGAGAAACATCTCAATGTTGTGGGAGCTTTTGCTAACCGAGATGAGACCTCTGGATTCTAGACCGGTTCCTCTTGATATGTCACCCAAATTTTGTTCTTAACATGAAAGTAAATTCTTGAGGGAAAAGGGATAGAAGGAATGCATGAAAGGGAAATAACTAAAATAAAATTATCCTGCTAGGTGATACACCAAAGGTAACTTGAATCATAATACATTGACTAATCTCAGCATGAAATCTTGGAACAAATAGAACACAACTTCCTAGATAGGCTTGCATAAATATTTCATAGAGAGGCCTGAGATAAATAGAGGCTATTCAGGGAAAGAAGTAATTTCACAAACAATAGCATATTCACTATAAGTAGACACAAACTATGACCCGCAAACAAACATCCATTTCTACAACTAGGTGTAGGAATGAGACAAAATGACAGGGGACTGAAGAATATCCACAAACTCATCTAAATCAAATAATCCACAGAAGTACATGAAATTGCAGAAAGAAAGAGGGCTCAGGAACTCCAATATTTCTCTAAAAATCATTCAATGTATTCTAATTCAGTAAGAGAAATTCAGACAAGAAAGCCCAGGGACAAAAAAGATGTCACAAAAAGCTTTTGCAATATCTGAATGTCAATGAAAGATTACAGACTGTAAAAGTCAGAGGGCAAAAAAAATGACACGGATAACTTCTAAGTAAGGAAAACTCTTCCTCTAAAGCTCTCAAAACTAATATATATACTCCCTAGCACACATGCTTGGAGTCTCAAAAAATGGTTAGGGTTACATTATAATATGTCTTCTTTGAATAACAGAAACCCTAACTGTCTCATCTATCATAAGAAACTTTGAGATATCTATCAAAGATCAGATGCATCTTTGAAAAGTAGCTTTGCTACAAAAATCTCTGTGAAAGGTCAGTGAATCTGATATGAAAGAAGACCAGTCGAAATACATGGAATGAGGTCTTAATTAGGAAACCTAGCTTGGGTCAATTTGGCCATACTATTTGAAGAGAATATTACCAGAAATTAGATTGCCCCTTCAAAAAAGCTGACTTAACCCTTACTCCTCCCGAAAGGTCACCCCTTATCCATGTAATCCTCTACCAGTCAGCTCTGTAATAACTGTTTAAATCTGATCTACAAAGATATTTGAATTTTAAAATATTTGCATGATAACGGTCACAGCTGGCGTAGATATCTGCATTGATGGCTGAGATCAAAATTTGATTTTATTTTAAACCATAGCCATAGATAACTTACTCTACCTAGGCTCCACATTATAATCTTAGGTTACCTTTTCCTCCTTGTCATTGAATCTCCCAACTATTCCCTTTAACCTTAGTTTCATCATGAGACGCAGCGACAATGCAGTCTCACAATCTCCTTACCTTTTCATTAACTCTACATCCTCTTGGAGACCTAGCGACAAAGGCAATCTCATAACCACCAAATAAAATGGAATATCCCATCGTGGTTACAAGACTTGGAGACTGAAGGAGTATAAAACACGGGCCCATTAAGACACGCATCCCCCTGTTATTTTTTTACCATTACTTTGTCACCTCTGTCACTTATATCAGCACTGACCTTAACTCAACCCGTTCCTAACCATGGAGAATCTGGAGACTCAATGACTGAGTAATCTTGAAGTCTCATAAAGATTTCTAATCCTGAAGTTTATCACGAGACCTCCCGACTGAAAATGACTTAACCCTACCTTGCTTTTGTTAGAGTAATAGACCTTTGAGTTATTAATTAAATCATTTCAATCTAATTACTAACTCACCTATTCACTCTAGTTGCTTAAGCTCACCTTAGGTTTTCCCTTTTAGGGTTTCATGTTTCCTTTTATAAGGATTCACCTCTTTG
>MU223593.1:4517265-4539705 GCA_018584345.1 Thuja plicata
TTTTATAAGGATTCACCTCTTTGTATTTTGTAAGGAGATTGTATTGTAATCATTTTGTTCATAATAGAAATTCATTCTTTGAACATGGATATGATGTCTCTAGCTTTTTGGCCTCCATAGCTTCTTCGGTCTTTTGTCTTTGCTTCTTCCATGTGATAGGTTTAAATATAGGTGTTCTTGGGAGATTAGCTTTCAGCCTAATCCAACATAGTATCAGAGCCAACCTATAGCTGGTTGTTCATGTTTTGTCGAAGTGTTTCAAAAGCTGGGGTTTTTCCTAGCTTTTCAGAAGTTTTTATGTGGATTTAGGGGGGACCTTTGTTTTTGGTCATTTTGGGCTCAAATAGACATTATCGTTGCACTCAGAGTGCCCAAAAACCCTAGAATCCATATAAAGTTTGTCCATTTTGGACAACTTGCCTCCGAGGCAAAAATAAAATTGGTTTCCACTGTCGTACGGGTACAGAAACTGAGAATTTTTTTTTTTTAAAAATACATTTTTTTAATGTTTTTTAAGCGCTTATTAATGTGCCCAGTGCAAATTTCAAACACGCCACCGCTCTGGGCTCCTCCAGCAGCGGCTCCACTGGCACTTCTTCCCTAGCGCCCACCTCTTCCGTGGCCCCTGCCGCCCTGCACTGCTCTGCCGGCCCTCCACCAGCCCCTACTCCTCTGGCCATAGCGGCCCAGCCCACCTTCACCGCCCTCTTGGCCCCACTCTGCTCAGCAGCCCCGCTCCACCAAGTTCTGCCACTCCACTGGCACCTCCCCGCCTCTACCCCGCCTAGGGGTATGTTTAGCCCCCGCAGGCTTTTACTGCCAGCAGCTGGTCACATTGGTGACCAGGGGCTCTGGCCCAGCCCCCTGCATGCGCCATGCGCCTAGGGGGCTTAATTTTTTTAGCCCCAGCGGCTTAAAACCTGTATTTTGATGCTTTTTGAGCCCTTCTCACTATTTTTGCTCTATCTAGAGCATACAGAGGCCTTTTTTGGACTTCATTATATCATCGGAAAGATCTTTCTGAGATCTTTCTAAACATGGTGGTTAGGTTTTTTTTCTTTATTTTTTTGATAGTGTTTTTTACTATCAAAGTCTGATGTCTATTTTCTGCCTTCCGGGAGCCATATCTGGCTCATCCAGGCTCCGTTTTTGGCAAACCAGATATCGTCAAAAAGATGGTTCAATGAACTTTTTAGTTTCAGGGGTCTTTTTTCCAGATTATACTCTAGGTTCTCTCTCCTCTGAGTTTTTCTCTTTCACACTCTGGCAGATTACTTAGGTTCTACAGGTCTTGGGATCTCTCCTTCTAATCTTCTGGCTTTCTTTCTGACTTTTGAGCTTGTATGCTTCTCTTCTGTAGCATTCTTTTTTCTGTAAATGCACTAAGATAAAGTGCCTACTTCTGCATTTCTGGGATTTTGAGCACCTTGTGTGTTTTTTGTACTCGCACTCAGTTATAAAGTGCCATGGGGGGTTATGATGTTTTGTTGTTTTGTGCTCATCCACCTTTGTCAAGTGAGCGTACCTTCCATGACAACAGCCCATGCTATGTGTCAGTGACACCGCCCTTTATCCTGTGCTTGTACTTCTATTGCATTGTTGGTGTTCCTAATTCTTCTTTCTACAGATGTTTCTAGCATTGCATTTTAGTGTTCCCGTCACCCCTCTCCCTATTCAACATTATGGGGGGGTTCACCTGTTGGTTCTATTACTTCCTTGGTTCGATTGATCATCTCTTCAGACTTTGTCTTCTCTACCTGGTCGTGCACTTCAGTGGGGGTTTTAGCAGTTACTTTTGACAGTGTTTGTAGCCTCATGCTTCAGAGATGCTTCTTGCTCTTTCTTGTTCCTTTCTCTAGAACTTTTTTCCTAGATTGGAGGCTTTGTTTCCTTCATCTAGTTCATCTCTTTTTGGGGTAAAAATTTTCCCATTGGGTTTTCTTTATTTTCCTATTTTGCAGAGATTTCTTATACATGGGTGCCTCTTCTGGCCTTGTTGTTGGAACCCATCTCTCTTGCTTTCTGCAATAGTTTCCTAGGTTTTGCTTCTCCCTAAGCTTATCTTAAGGGTGGTTATTAGAGTAATAGACCTTTGAGTTATTAATTAAATCATTTCGATCTAATTACTAACTCACCTATTCACTCTAGTTGCTTAAGCTCACCTTAGGTTTTCCCTTTTAGGGTTTCATGTTTCCTTTTATAAGGATTCACCTCTTTGTATTTTGTAAGGAGATTGTATTGTAATCATTTTGTTCATAATAGAAATTCATTCTTTGAACATGGATATGATGTCTCTGGATTTTTGACCTCCACAACTTCTTCTGTCTTCTATCTTTGCTTCTTCCATGTGACAAGTTTGCATATAGGTGTTCTTGGGAGATTAGCTTTCAGCCTAATCCAACAGCTTTTACTCAAGTTACACCCGTGGGTTGAGAAAACACTTTAATCGCAGGATCTCCTGACACTTATTATCCTTGGGTCATGCTGGGAGACTACGTGACTAAAGGAAATCTCGGGGTCGCCAGATAAAATAGAATATGCTTTTTCCCTTACGTGACTTAGAGACCAAAGGTAATGCTAAATGCGCATGTGGAATTTTCAAGGAACTTAAGTGACCCAAAAAGGTAATGAGAAAATAGAATGAGAAATGGTCGACTTAGGGTTTTACCATGAAATGCTTAGGATTTTCATACTTAGGTTATTTTGCATAGACAAGGAAAAAATAGGGAACTAAAAAGAAATGCAGAGGACACGACCAAGACCAAAAAATTTAAGTTCTTTGCCACAGGCTAGGCTCAACTGTCGTGGGAGCCTCATTTTACTCCACCTATAGCCAATTTTACTAGATGAGAAAAATTTGGGTAACATTCTTGGCGATTTCAGTGGGATGTCTGCTTGCTAGACATTAAGAACCAATACCCTCTAAAACATTCCATTGGGCATGGAGTCATTTCTATGAACAAAACCTCCCTATGACAGAGAAAATAGATCTAAAGAAAAACTTATGTGTATGGGCACTTCTTGAAAAGCTGGGAAGTTAGACTAGAAAGCTTTGAAAGAAAGAAGGAAATCTAATCTACCCTAAGCTAACCAGTGAAACAAACTTGGTTAAACATAACCATTCACTGGATTGTTAAAGTAGCTACCATTTCTGAATAAAAAATTTTGTAGTACATGCATAAGGAAAATTAAAAGTAAATGAGGCATGTATATATTTGTCAAACAATGATAAGCCGCCTCTACAAAAATGAGATCAGATTCACTTACCTTAATCTGGTCATGTGAAGGTACCTCATCAAACTCCATTTGGGCTAGGTACTGATAGGGCAGCCCCTTGATATTTTGAAGGTGGAAACCTTCTTGTTTGCATCTTCCTTCTCTTCATAGCTGTCCTCTCTCACTATGGAAAGCCATGTCACTTCCTCCTTAATGGTAAGAAAAATGTCATCCTCTTCCTCCAAACCGGCCAAAAGCTCATCAAAGCTATCAAGATTCTGAAGATCTGAAATTGGCTACAGATTTTACTTAGGTGGTAGATTCCTTGAAAGAGAGTAATCTAAAAATGGATCTTCTGTAGTAGACACACAACTCTAAACTCCCACTCCAAGGAATAAGGGGTCATCATTAAGCCCTTCACAAAAAATCCCTATGATCTCTGAAAAATCACACTCTTCAAATCTTTTGCCAATGTTCTCCTCTTGCTGCTACAAAGTTGCAGGGGTAGTTATGAAAATAACTTCATCATCCTACTCAATAAAATTAGGCAGCTCATCCACCAAGGTCATATCATCTTCTTTGATATCCACCATCTGCTGATGTTGCACCTTTTTCCCTGACTGATTTTTTGTCATAAGAAATGACATAGTCTCTGCTTCCTCACCAACAAAGATGGGCAGTCCCTCAAATAGGATCACCAAGATATCAGCTTGAATATCCATCTCCATCTTCTTAGCCTTCTGTCCAAGTTCATCATAGTCCTTACTTAGCTCTGAAGTCTCTGACCTCATCTCCTCTGCATCATCACAGAGAAGCTTATCAGCCACAAGCTCCTTCCATGATACTAAGATAGTATCTTTGCAAAGGCTTGGCACTTGAAAACCAGGAGGTAGAGATGGCCATTTCCATAGAATTTCATAACTCTGAGAGAGAATAGAGGTCTCTTGGGGTGAATCATTTCCTTGGGCAAACTGCCCCTGCTAATTAGTGGACTGATCTTCAATCATAGGTTCTTGGGAAGGAGCCTTTTCCTTAAAACTTGGAATATGTAGTTGGAGGGGCTTAAGGGAAGACATAAAAGGCATATCTACTCTGAATCTTGGTAATTCAAAGCTTGTACCACTTTGGCATTGCTCCACCCTTGTTGCAATCACCTCCTTAGGTTGTTGATGTTCCAGAGGCGGTTGCAAGTGCTCTGTTGGATTTTGTGCTCCAAGATGATTCTTGAAGCTTGGAAATGAATGCCTTGCAGGTTCCTCATGCATAGGCTATGGGAGAAAATGATACCTCCAATTTGGAATCTCAGGCCCAAGGGCTTCCCTTTTAGAAATTTGAGCTTTCGACTTTGCTGATATAGTTTCAGCTTGGCAACTGAGCTCCTCTTCCAATTGTTGTCCATGAAGCATCCCAATCTCTGGGATATATGATTGTAAGGTTATCACTTCATGGTAGGGGGTTGACCCTTTAAAATAGCCATGAGTTTCCATATCTTGCTGCTCACAGGCCTGAGTTTCCATATCTTGCTGTGAATTTTTTTATCTCAGATATTTGGTTGATCATGTCGAGTGCTTTAGCTTTTATCTTTCCTTGTTCTCTCATAAAATCTGAGATATGAGGCTGCTGCCAAATGGGCTGAGAAAGGGGGGGTGGGAGGTAAGCATGGTAAGCCAATTTACTATGCATTAACATCTCTTGTTGTGCCTTTAGTGCCCATGGGTTTTCTCTTTGGAGGGCTTGCTCATAATCTCTTATAAGAGCATAATCATCTGGGGCATGTTGGATATATTGATGGCCTTGTATAGTATGGAAGCTTGGGGTGAAAATAGTCCTTGGAAGGCTTTGGTATGGCTGATAACTAGCCCATTGAATGCTATTATCATAATAAGAAGGAGAGTAACCTAACTATGCATAGTGACTTGACATGTCTACTCATATAGTTAGCTGGAATTTTGAAAAATATGTAAAAACTTGGAACATACCGACACTTTGATCTTTGAAACTAGTAGACCTTTGGAGTCACCAGATATGTAGCACAATGACCTCTTCTAGGTATGAATCATGTCATCAGCATATTAGTGATATCATGACTTGTAAGATAAAATTCCTTTATGGAGTCCCACCGGGCGTGCCAGAACTTTTAGACACCTAGATTTGCACCCTTACCCAAGCTCTCATAGTCTCGGTAATCTAGTATAACATGGGAATCATCTCAAGGTTCTAGGACCTTTTGCTAACTGAGATGAGACCTTCGGATTCTAGGCCAGTTCCTCTTGATATGTCACCCAAATTTTCTTCTTAACATGAAAGTAAATTCTTGAGGGAAAAGGGATAGAAGGAATGCATGAAAGGGAAATAACTGAAAACAAATTATCCTACTAGGTGATACACCAAAGGTAATTTGAATCATAATACATTGATTAATCTCAGCATGAAACCTTGGAACAAATAGAATACAAATTCCTAGATAGGCTTGCATAAATATTTCATAGAGAGGCCTGAGATAAATAGAGGCTATTCAGGGAAAGAAATAATTTCAGAAACAATAGCATATTCACTATAAGTAGACACAGACTATGACCTGCAAACAAACATTCATTTTTGCAAATAGGTACAGGAATGAGACAAAATGATAGGGGACTGAAGAATATGCACAAACTCATCTAAATCAAATCATCCATAAAAGTACACAAAATTGCAGAAAAGAGGGCTCAGGAACTCCAATATTTCTCTAAAAATCATTCAATATATTCTAATTCAGTAAGAGAAATTCAAACAAGAAAGCCCAGGGACAGAAAAGATGTCACAAAAAGATTTTGCAATATCTGAATATCAATGAAAGATTATAGACTGTAAAAGTCAGAGGGCAGAAAAAATGCCACAGATAACTTCTATGTAATGAAAACTCTTCCTCTAAATCTCTCAAAACTGATATATATATACTCCCTAGCATGCAAGATTGGAGTCTCAAAAAATGATTAGGGTTACATTAAAATATGTTTTCTTTAAATAATAGAAACCCTAACTGTCCCATCTGTCAGAAGAAACTCTGAGATATCTATCAAAGATCAGATGCATCTTTGAAAAGTAGCTTTGCTACAAAAATCTCTACGAAAGGTCAGTGAATCTGATATGAATGAAGACCATTCAAAATACATGGAATGAGGTTTTAATTAGGAAAACCAGCTTGGGTCAGTTTGGACATACTATTTGCAGAGAATATTGCCAGAAATCAGATTGCCCCTTCAAAAAAGATGACTTAACCCTTACTCCTCCTAAAAGGTCGCCCCTTATCCACCTAATCCTCTGCCAGTCAGCTCTATCATAACTGTTTAAAGCTGATCTGCAAAGATATTTGAATTTTTAAATATTTGCATGACAATAGTCATAGCTGGCACAAATATATGCATCGACGGCTAAGATCAAAATCTGATTTTATTTTAAAACATAGCCACAGATAACTTACTCCACCCGGGCTCCGCATTATAATCTTAGGTTACCTTTTCCTCCTTGTCGCTGAATCTCCCAACTATTCTCTTTAACCTTAGTTGCATCATGAGACTTAGTGACAATGCAGTCTCACAATATCCTTACCTTTTCATTAACTTTGCATCCTTTAGGAGACCTAGCGACAAAGGCAATCTCGTAACCGCCAAATAAAATGGAATATCTCATCGTGGTTACAAGACTTGGAGACTGAAGGAGCATAAAACATGGGCCCTTCAAGACACGCATCCCCCTATTATTTGTTTACCATTGCCTTGTCACCTCTGTCACTTACATCAGCACTGACCTTAATTCAACCTATTCCTAACCATGGAGAATCTGGAGACTCAACGACTGACTAATCTCAAAGTCTCATAAAGATTTCTAACCCTGAAGTTTATCATGAGACCTCCCGACTAAAAATGACTTAACCCTACCTTATTTTTACTCAAGTTACACTCATGGGTTGAGAAAACACTTTAGTCACAGGATCTCCTAACACTTTATTATCCTCGGGTCACGCTGGGAGACTACGCGACTAAAGAAAATCTCAGGGTCACCGGATAAAATAGAATATGCTTTTCCCTTACACGACTTAGAGACCAATGGTAATGCTAAATGTGCATGCGGAATTTTCAAGGAACTGAAGTGACCTGAAAAGGTAATGAGAAAATAGAGAAATGGCTGAGTTAGGGTTTTACCATGAAACGCTTAGGATTTTCATACTTAGATTATTTTGCATAAACAAGGCAAAAATAGGGAACTAAAAAGATATGCAGAGGACACAACCAAGACCAAAAAATTTAAGGTATTTTCCACAGGCTAGGCTCAACCCTTGTGGGAGCCTCATTTTACTCCACCTGTAGCCAATTTTACGAGATGAGAAAAATTTGGGTAACATAAACATTCATGAAATATAATGACACATGACACAAGAATTTTTAACACAGAAAACCCCTGTTAGAAGGTAAAAATTGTGGTGGGATGAAACCCACAAAATGTCACTATCTGCAGAATGGAAGGTGTCAGTTAAGGCTACAAGCTTGATCACTTTTGATGATCTTACCCTGTTAGGAGTAACATTTTAGACTAGTTAGGTCTACATGGTTAAGAGATTTAGCAACATTGTTTTTTATTAAGGTAACAACATGTTTTGAAGGGGCACCAAAACCCTTTACAAAGCACCAAAAAGATAGACAAGACAAGACACATACAACAATGAACTATCAAACATGATAGAAAACCAAAAGAGGGCTATACCCCAGATTAAACAGTAGATAACATATTAAAATAGAAAAACAACAAACTACTAAAAGCTTCGAGCAGACGAGAGACAAAAAACTTCCAGCGACCAAAAAATTCCAGCATTGAAGCTAAACAGCTTCCATCTGATCTTCCAATATCTGAACTTCAACCATCTACAGTTCCATGCTCTGGATCGAGTCACGCAACTTGGTGATATCTTTGATCTGAACATCAGCTTTCTTTTTAGTGTTGGAGTGAGTCCTTGTGCCTGGGCCCAAGATATGAATTTCTCAAGGGCCATTATCCTCCTACCTAGCCTTATCATTACAGTTGCCTTCCAGAAGGGTATACAAAGACTTCAGATTGTCCACAGAGTTTTGCATACCCATTTTCCTGATAGTAGTTAGTTTTTTCAGAAGAGCCTTTGTTGTTAACCTTGTCATTAATCTTTTTGAGCCTATTATCAACAATGGTATTAATCTTAGTGTACATATTGTTTACCTTATCAAAAAAATCATTCCCTTGCTGGTACATGATAGCATCATTGCGCATCTTGTCAAAAATTTCCTCCAGCAATGCATTTCTATCTTCCAAGTTCTTATGATTAGCTTTAATCTTCTTAATATCATCCTGAATCCATTTATCCATGTTATAGTTGTTCTTCACTTTATTTCTAGCCATTTGAAGGAAGGAAAGAGTAGCCACCCTTTTGACATTGACCTCTCTCTCATAGAGATCGTCCTCTAGGCTCCTCATGTTATGGTCATTCTTTACTTTGAAATCATCTATCATGGCTATAATCCTCATTCTCATTAGTAGTGTTTTCCTTATCATCTTTTTCAGCTTCCTCTTCTGGGATAATTTTCTCCTCATTATTCTCAGTTTTTCCCTTGTCAATCTCAATTTCCTCCATATCCCCAGTCTCCCAGTGAGAATCCTAAAATTCTTGATTCTGATCTTCCTCACCAATGACAGTGTGGTCATCAATGTGGCTATCAATGTCCCCTGAATCCCTGTACGAGTCCTAAATTTCATGGTTCTGCTCCTCGTCACCATCATTTTTGACAATATGGTCCTCCATGTGGGTATCAATAATATTGTCAATTTCTTCAGTGATTTCATCCAGAATATTGTTCTCCGTCTTCTGGGTTTCTTCAATATCATCCTTACCACCCAAATTCTCATTAGTAATGATGATGTTCATCTTCAATTCATCAATTTTTCTCAGTTTCCCAATGAAACCCTCATCCTCGAAAGACTTGATATCATGTTCATCATCAGTTTTCATTCCCTTGATGTCATCATAAATTGACAAAGAGATATCAGTAGCAATAGGGCCTTTATGTCTTTTTTAGCTTTCTCCTTACTAGAACTCTTACTAGTAGACACCTCCATACTCTTCCTCTTAAAATTCTCAATTCTCTTAGGAATGGGGTCAAGGATATGGTTTTTAACATAGTTCATTATAAACATAATCAAACCCTCATGTAAAACAAGGGAAGATTTAACTCTATGATTAATAATGCTCTGATTGAGCGAGCTTAATAGATTGTAGGGAAAACAAACCCTAATTTCATGACAGAAATGGTTAACCAAAATGAAATAGTAGTTGTATACCTTTGAATACCTACCATCAAGGGTAAAGTATTCCATGATAGCCTGGATCATGAACGCCCATATGTGCTTAATGTTAGACAGATTGACATAGTCCAGATCACCCTTCATGAGCATGGACCTCTCCTCATCAGTCTTAGGGAATTTTTTATACCCTTTGTTGCCCTCTTTTTTGTCTTTTGAAAAATTCATTCCCTCCAAAGGGAGACCCGTAAATTCTACTAGGTGGTCCAGAGTGAACTTGACAGATTTTCCCAGAATGTTTACTTTCCCGTTCTCCCACCCATTAAAAAAATCTTTCGTCACTTCCTTGTTGTTTCCATGGAGATGCTTTAAGTATCTATGAACTTTACCCTTCTTGAGCTTGTTACACACCTCTTTTTCATTCCTCCATTTACACTCTGCATGTTCTTCTCTCTTCAAATCTCCCCCCATATCTTTGTTCTCTTCAATCTTGGTGTAACCTCTCTCTCTGTTCTATTTTGTACTAATTTTCAGCTCAAAGTGAATACATATATTCAAAACCACAAATTAATTAAAGATACCCTAGAAAGCTTGCAGCTAAAGTAATTCATCATAAGTTTGACACTTCACATGGCTCGACGTTTTCGTCGTACCCCAGATTAGATCAACATTATTCAGAATGATTAATGTGAATGACTTCACCTACCTTGTGATTAATCCAACCTCATCATTAATTTTAGCATTCCCATGCCACTTGCAAGTGACATCATTCTTCACGCCAATGTTGGCAAGACTATCCCCCACTTGTTTAGTTTCCTGATAATTATGAGTGACATAAAAGGAGGTGAAATTGGAGGCCACATTATTAATCTTATCAATAATATGTTCTATATTCCATGATACCATACTTTTACCTCTTACAGCCCAGTTCCTCTGCCAGCAAAATAACATTGAGGGCTTCCATATCCTCAACCCTATGGTTAGATTGGATTCCAAAAGGAGAAGCAATCACACCAACACAATTACCATTCTGATCTCTTATTATGCCTCCTCCTCTAGTAGTTCCCAATTTGGCCTTCATAGCCCCATTGAAGTTAGCTTTAACCCAATCTTCAGGGGCTGAAGTTCAAGTGGCCATAGATCTCTGATTGATAGGATTAAGATCTCTGTCATTTCTATCACTTTCCCTCTTATTAAAGGAGATGTAGTTTTCTTCCAGCACCCTACAAATTTGGTTTCCTACCACTTCAGGAGTAGACTGCTTTTCTTTGAAGATTCTATTGTTGCATTCTTTCCAAATTCTCCAGGAAAAATGAGGAGGAATGAGGAACCAAAGATCTTTGTCTATAAATTTCTGAGGTGCGTAGCTCCATTGAGTGACAAAGTCCTACCAGATAGAAGGCAAACACCAACAGACATTCCATTTTCTAAAGATGATATCCCAAACTTTATGAGTGAAAGGGCAGTGGAGCATGATATGATCACAAGATTCAAAATTTGCAAAACAAAGACTACATCTATTAACAATATTAATACCCCTCCTAGAAAGATTATCAAGAGTCAGTGGTTTATTTTGAATTAAGATCCAGTAGAAGAAATTGATTTTAGGTATAATATTTTTATACCATACAAAGGAACAAGGAGGCCTTTCCTCTCTTTCATAAAGGATATTAATAGTAGAGGCCAATGTGTACTTTCCATCAAAAGTAGGATTCCACACAATCAAATCTTGGATGTTATCTTTTATATACCAGGTTTGAAGCTCATACTGGAGGGAAATAAGTCTAACATCAATTTCTCCCAAATTCTTCCAATTGTTGTCCTTCCAGTAATCAATGACTTTAGTGCCAATAGATTCTTTGCTTCTCTCAATGATTTTCTTCTAGTCTTGGTTATTGGACAAAGGTTCAGAGTGGATCCATTCATCATTCCAGAAATCAATTCTACATCCATCTCCCAACTTCCATCTTTTACCTTTAACAATCAGGTCTTTGGTAGATTTTAGACTATTCTAGATGAAGGAGCCATTAGTACTATTGTCATCACCTATAAAGTCCCCCAAAGAATCATTGAGGAAGAGATATTTTCTTTTTATTATACAGTTCCATTCTTTTTTATCTCCATAAATCCTCCACAACTATTTCACCATGAGGGCTTTATTTTTGTTTTTAATGGTTCGCAGCCCAATACCTCCCAGATTTTTAGGCTTACAAATGTTTTCCCAAGAAATAAGGATCAGTTTTTTCTTTTTCTCAACCCCTGACTAGAGGAATCTTTTCTAGATTTTCTCAATTTTAGTAGCATTTTGGTGGGGAATTTTAGACAAGATCATAGCATAAACATGGAGATTCTAAAGAGTAGATTTTAGTAATTGGAGCTTTCCCACATTTCTAAGGAGCTCCCCTTTCCAACTAGAAAATTTATTGTTATATCTATCTATAAGAGTATGCCAAAAGATTTCTGGGGGATTGGAGCAAAGAGGTAAGCCCAAGTAAGATGAGGGAAGTTTCCCAATAGTGCAACCTATAATAGTAGACATTTTCTTTTGTCTTTCTTCCGGAGTATTTATGAAAAAGATGGAGCTCTTAATCCAATTGACAAGTTGGCTAGTTGCCGTAGTATAGATAGAAAGACCTTTCTTTAGATTTTTGGCTTCTTTAATAGTCGACTCTTCCATGATAAGAGTATCATAAAAAAATTTCTCATGAGAGAAAATTATTCTAGCTGAAGAGGGTTGAATACCACTTATTTCCCCTCTTTCCACCATTTTATGGATGTACCTCCCAAGGCACTCAGCAAGTATAGCAAAGAGGATAGGAGAGATAGGATCTCCGTGTCTTAGCCCTCTGGTTGGTTTAAAAAAAGTAGAAGATCCCCCATTGACAATGACAGAGGAAGAAATAGTAGTCACAAGTTGCATAATAATTTTGATCACCTCCTTGTTAAAACCAAAAGAAGACAACACCATCTGCAGAAAATGCCAATCGACTCTATCATAAGCCTTAGATAGGTCCAGTTTCATCATGAAGCCCTATTTTTTAGCCTTTTCCAGAGAGTGGATATTCTCATGAGCCACGATGATAGAATCAAGGATTTGTCTCCCTGGAACCAAACCATTTTTTTGGGGGGAAATAATAGTTGGAAGCAATGGAAGTAGTCTGGAAGTAATAACTTTAGAAGACACAATATTGGCTCCTGGTCTTTTAGGAATAAGAACCAGGAAAGTAGCATTTAATTCCCTGAGAAGACACCTAGTTCCAAAGAATTCTTTGATAGCATCCTGCACATCTTCACCAATAATATTCTAGAAATGCTAGAAGAGCAGCATAGGGAATCCATCTGGGCCAGGAGATTTTTCTCCTTCAAAGGAGAAGACAACATTTCTAATTTCCTTGTTCGAAGGGATAGCTAGGAGTAGTTAGTTAGAAGGATCATCAACCAACTTAGGGATTGCAGAAAGAATTTCATCCTGATTAGATCTATTCAAATTATTATCCTTAGCCAGCAGCTCTGAGAAGTATCTCAACATTTCAGATTTAGCAACATTGTTAAGTGTGCACTCGGTTAAGAGATTTACATAAGGATTGTTAAATCCACCTTCTTAAAGGATTTCTTCTATTTTCTACACTTGTTAGAATGAAGTCAAAAATACTTGTTGACCTAATATTATGCAATCTTCAATTGCTGAATATAGATCCTTTAAGTTCACAATATGATTTATCACATATAGTGATTTATTAATACCTCTGTTCTACTATGTAGCCTTTAATCTTGTTCTTCATAGCTGAATTTTGTCTTTTGTGTCCTTCTACATGAAACTCTATGTCTGATCCTTTAGATGTCTTCTCGGCTACAAATCATTAATGTCTGATTGATTTCTACATCTATTTATACAATGTATTTGACCTATTTTAGTTTCACGCTTTACAATGAAAACTTTATGATCAAAGGTTTACAACTTGACCTTGATCTCCTAGTTTGCATGTTTATAATCAATTAGAGTGATTAAAACAATTACATATGCTTTAATTGTCCCTAAAGAAATGGTTTTAAAGATAAGCTTTAAAGCTAAATATAAAACTCAAGTGTTTTATCTGACGTCTAACTCAGATCCACATTTCTTGAAATAAAAGTTGTGTCTTTATATAATGGTGCTCAGGTTTCTCTAGAGTCTTTCCTATGTGATGTCTCTATAGACATTCTTCTTCTTGATTTTCTCTGTATATTGACTTCCAATGTTGTCTGTGAACTTATCTATCAGGTTCCTCTATGAACTGTTGTGACGGGTTGCACTATAAATCTGTCTTTCGGTGATCATGTTACCGATGGTTCAAAAATTGTTTCCTTTGTATACTAATGGCAAAATATGATCATCAGAGATGGCATGAAAAGTATAGAAGATGCAACAATTTTGAGGTCAGACAAAGTGTATTAGAAGAAGAGATCAGATAAATTGGCATAGTCAATTGTAATCGACAACAAAACACTCACATTGGCTATTAACCAATTGAAGGATGCATTGATTGAAGGTGGTAAGATTCTAAAGTCTATCTCTCATTTCTCTCAAATTTTGAAGGATTTAGAAAAGGAAAAATGTGAATCTTAGCAGGAGCTTAGGTTTCTTGTTGCAAATTTCAATCCCATACATGAGTCTACTGCTACATTTGGCACCAACGATAGCAACATAAACAATACGTTGAATCCCAACAGAAATAAGGTAGATAGGACAATTTCTAACTTGATGGAATTAAAGAGTTTGTTGACCCCCAAACTAGAGATTTTAGACCAAGGTGTAAAGGAAGGTGAGAAGAATTTGGCATTTCCTAATGTGTGCACAATAGATGTACTTAATGAATTAGCATTTTTTCTCAGAGGTTAGATTGCATATGTGGATATTCTACTGAAAAATTGGGACAGTGATCTACAAATTGTGAAGGTTAATTTTAGTGATGTATTTAGTAAAATGTAACTAGGTGTTAGTACTCTTATATAAATAAAATTTTGATACTTTTTTTCATACCTTTGTCATTGTTGTCAAATGGGAGTGAATGTAATGATGTACTTTAGCTGAAATTTGGCTAAGCTCATGAACAATGTAACTATAATGGTAAAGGGGAGTAGTATACATGATTATAATTCCTAGGAGGAGTGTTTGAGCTATTGAGAATTAGTTTACTGCAATGCAACATAATGCATTTTTCATTTCTGCAGTAGAGTAGACACTTAGGCAAATTTCTTGTTTATTTTTCTAAGTGTTTCCATTAATGCCAAAGGGGGAGATTGTTGGCATTTGGTGAGGATATTTTGAGTTTTGATCATGATAATGTATTGTGGCTTTTTCATTTCTAGAAACATGATATATTGAAGGTAACAAATCATTTTAAGATGGTGTTGAAGACCTAATAGAAGAAAACACTAAGTGTTCAGTCAATCAGGAAGATGACAGTATGCAAGATACAAACAAGTGAATCTGGAGTTGGAAATCAAGTTAAGGTGTGAAATTATACATTTATTATCTACAAAGGTATATCTAGCTATATCTACGATCACATCAATTGGTTTGGAGATTTGCAAAAGTTATTGAGGATTCAAGTGATACCGACATGAAGAACAAGAGACAGATAGAGAAAGTTTGTTTAGATTGTGATGATCATATTTTTTCATTAGTATACAAAGGAAAAAATTCTTGAATTGTCAGTAACATGATCACCGAGTGACAACATTCATTCAAGCACAATGAACACCAAAACACTCAAGTGTAGAGGACACCGAAAATAGACAAGTGCAATGGTCACCGAAAATGTTAAGTGCACTATCACCGATAGACAATTTACAATGTAAACCGAGAACATTGTTCACAGAGTAAACTAACAATAGTTCAAAGACATCACCAAGAAAAGACTATAGAGCAACCTGAGCACCATTCTATTGAGAGACAGTTTTATTTCTGAGAAATGTGGATCTGAGTTACACGTCAGATAAAACACTTGATTTTTATAATTAGCTTTATGCTTAGCTTTAAAACCATTTCTTGAGGGACAAGTAAAGAATATGTAATTGTTTTAATCAGTCTAACTAATTGTAAACATGAAAACTAGGTGATCAAGGTCAAGTTGTAAACCTTTGATCATAGAGTTTTTATTGTGAAGTGTGAAATCTAAATCGGTCAATATTTTTGTATATATAGATGCATAATTAATCAATAAATTGATGATTGTAGCAGAAACAGAAATCTATGGGTAAGATAGAGAGTTTCATGCACAAGGACACAAAAAGATGAATTTAGTTATGAAGAACCAGATTCAAGGCTTCTGAGTAGAACAAAATTATTAATCAATCACTATAGGTGATACATATATCTTGTGAACTTAAAGGATCTATATTAAAAAATTCAAGATTGCATATCATCAAATCAAAAAGTATTTTTGACTTCTCTCTAAAAATTGTAGCAAATAGAAGAAATCATTTAAGAAGGTGGACTTAACAGTCTTTTTGTAAATCTCTTAACTGAGTGCACACTTAACAATGTTGTTAAAATCTCTTAACCGAGTAGACCTATCTAGTTTAAAATGTTACTCCTAACAGGGTAAGATCATCAAAAGTGATCACACTTGTAGCCTTAACTGGCCCCTTGCATTCTAAAGATAGTGAAGCTTTGTGGGTTTCATCCCCACTGTATTTTTTACCTTCTAACAGGGGTTTTCTGTGTTACCAATTCTTGTGTCATGTGTCAATGGATTTCATGAATGTTTACATGCAATTTACATTTCTATTTTGATATTACATGCATAAGGTAGAAAAGCAATATAGTCAGTAATACAAGTAAGGATTACTAAAGGTTAATTGATAAAAGTTTTTAAGGGTACTAATTCAACCCTCCCCTCTCAGTACACACCCTTCCATTATTCCAACAATTGGTATCAAAGCTAGATCTCTTATTTGGAAAAGTTTAAATCACTTGAGAGAAAAGATCATACAATGGAAAGGTATAAGCTTGATAAGAATATTGAGAATCAGAAGTTAGAGATACAAATCTTCTATGAGAAATACAAAGAAACAAGAATCAAGATGAGAGAACTATTGGATGAAAGAAAAGCAATGGCATCTTTCTACAATGAAACAGACTATCATGAAGAAGAGATACCTGATTTATTTGAATCATCAGGATCTGCATCTGGTAACACATCTGACACATCAGAAGGAAGAATTACAAGTTTGAATGAAATCAGTCAACATCTGAATGAACAAGTAAGGCTACTACAAATCAGTCAAGAGACACAGATGGTAATAATGATTGATTTTATGAATAATTATAGACAAGATGAACAAGAAATAACATTAGCTATTGATGACAGGAGGAAGATCACTAAAAAGTTGCAAAAGAAAGAAACTGAGATATAGAGACTAACTGAACATCACATTGAGATCACCAATCAAATAGTTCTTATGAGTCATGAGGCCAACCGAGTGAACATAGAACTTAATGGAAAATTGAAAGTTATTGGTCAACTCAAAGAAGAAAATGAGAAACGAAAGCATGAAGCAAGGATTCAGCAACAACACAATGATATGATCAAGAAAGATTAAGAAAGTACAAAAAGAATGGATGATTTTATGAATGGACTAAGAAGAATTATCAACAATAATAGTTTAGGGTATACCAAGCATGGAAAATCATCAAACCAATCTGATCAAAGGGGTGTCTACAGAAATCCAAGACCAAATAAGCAGTCATGCAACCACTGTGGAAAACTAGGCCACACATCAAACATTTGCAGGAGAAAAGGTAAAGGTATTCCTAACTCTAATTGTACATTCATAGGCAATTGCTATAACTATAACAGGCATGGACATAAAGCATATGAATGCATATCTAAGGTAAAACAACCAAAGAAGGAATCCTACATGGAAAAATATTGTTCTAATTGCAAAATGCATGGGAACACATCTAATGAATGTAGGAAGAAGAAAAGGCAAGCATGGAAACCAAAAGAACAAGAAGATGCATATCAACCGAGAAGAGTTGGTAACTCATATGTTTGGGATTAAAACACATGGGTAAATTGCACACCATGTGGTATATATGGACACATAGCTGCTAACTACATGAGGAAATGGATAAGAAGACCTAGAAACTGGACCAACTCTGGAATGACGTGCTTACACTATCATAAGGTTATCCATCTAAGAAAGGAATGCAAATACTGAGTGTCAGAGTCAAGCACTTTTGCTAATGGAAACACCATTGAAGAAATCAAGAATATAATAAACCAAATGTGGAGGAAAGCTTAAAACAATGAAGATGCTGGACCAAGCACTACAATTGGTGACACCTCATCCAATGGATTAGTTGATATCACCACCCCCACCTAAGCATACAAGTAAGTATGGAACTGTATTATACAAAGCTATATTTTACATAAGTTCCTATATGCATTAATAATATACCAAATTAGCATGAATGAAGGTGCACTATGGTACTACTTGTTATGATTTTGTGAATCCAATCTCATTGGTCAATACAAACCAAGCATACACTGCCTGTCAGCGTACATGTGAAAAGAAACCAAGTTGACACTGTATACCGAGAACAATCAGTAAACATTAGCTGACAATATACACCAAGCATCATTGGTGAACAAATGAAAAGTGAAACTAAGTTGTCACTTACCACGAGAGACTCCATCTTTGATCATCGAGAAGTAGGTGAATCATTTATTGCACCACTTAGGGAATCATCTATAAAAGGGTGATGTAATGCTCATTCTTTCACCAAGCATTTAAGAGCAAAGAGCAGAGTGACCAAAAGTGAAAATATTGTAGATCAATTCATAGAAGATTGAAAGGCTATTCCAAACAGATTTCATCATCTACAACTAAGATCAAGTGACTATCTAGAATCACCAAGCTCACAGACTATTTACAAAGAAATCCCTAATTTCACAGAAACATGGAAACTACATCACGAGTCACCAAGATCAAGAATGTGAAGGATAAGAAGGTCAACCTAATCAAGAACTCTACCTGTGAAGAGCCCAAGTACAAATTTTTCCCTAGGGTTTCTTCACAACCCGATGACGATGGAGTGTTCTCAAGCATCCCACCTAGGGTTTTGCTAGTTGAAGATGTCCGAGCTTATATCCACTGCAAGATTGTAGAAATCAGAGATCTTGAGGTTGAAGAAGCTTACAAGAAGCTTTGCACAGATGAAAACCTCAAAGATGAACATAAACACATTGAGATAAAAGGATTAAAAAATGCCCTATTTTTCCTGAAACAATTCAAGACTGAGTGGATTTGGATAGTAATCAGTCAAGTACATCATAGGAGAATGTGGTTGGATGAACCAAAACCAATCACTAAGGATGTAATTCACGTAGTAACCGGTTATCCAGTAACTGACAAGGCCAAAGCCTTAAAACATCCTTCTCACCCCAACATTGAACAAATGATAGCTGTAGTATGGGATGGCAGAGGTTTGAAATTTAACTCCATCACCAATCCAAAGATGAAGTTGAGTGCATATGTACTTGGCTACAAGGTATTACAAGCCAGCTGATTGAACAACATAGCGTGTGGAGCAGTTGACACTGCCCATAAGATTGTGAAGAAGGGATTGCAACTAGACTTATCTGAGCTTCTACTGAAGAAATTGGAGGAGAACATGAGGACTATTAGATCATCCAAATCCAATTCATGTAAGTTCAGTTCAATCCTCATGTGCACATTTTTCTACTTTCAAAACTTCTTCCCATTTGTCGGTAATGTCAATTGGGACACAACCTGACCAGTAACTGTACAAATTAGTGAATATATTAAGTCACTGGGGGACAATTTTACATCATTCATGGATGCATACTTCACTACTTTCAAGGAAAAAATGCAAAAAAGAATGAGGATACCTGAACAACTGGTGGAACAGTATAAGGATGATATATGTTTCATAGTGGATACCAAAACCACTTTAATAAAACCAACTGTACCGAGGACAACATGGTTACCACCCTGGACAACATGGTTACCACCCCTTGATTATGAAATCAACATTGATCAGGCCAGAAATGCTATTGAGGCATTATTGAATGAATCAGTGGACAAATCATTACCAAGATTTGGTACTTATGAAGAAGCCAAGGATATTAGAATCAAAACAGGCTTAGTAGTAAAGAAAATTGATAGAAAGAAGACTAAGATGGTAAAAAGACTTCAAAAGAAGTTTTTAGTTAATTCTAAAGAGTCAAAACAAAAATAAGACACCGAGGGATAGCCACTCATCGGTGAAGATGAAAATTTGAGTGACTCTGAGTCAACTGAGTCAGATGCACCACCAACTAAGAAGGAAAAGGTTGCAAATGTGACAACTGCATCAAGAACTAGAAGTAAAATTTCCAAAGATGAAGACTCACCACCAGTTAAGAAATGTACAGTGAGGAATTATAAGAGAAAACCTTAAACCGAGAAATAGGCACCGAGCAAAGAAGATGGTACATAAGAGGAAAAGAGGATAAGAATGACACTACAAAAGATGAAAGAGAGAAAAGACTCCAAGCACAAAGGAATAAAATACCAAAGACAATAGATGAAATTACAGATGGAATCATCACCACTGGTGGCATATCAAATCCAAAGGCTAGACAATGGCTAACTCTAAAACCTGAGGATCAGAATAAGATAGAAGAGGCCATCATCAAGGCAATGATTGCATTCAAATATGTACCTATACAATTTGATAAGATGATGCCACAAGAGCTCAATAAAAAGATATCAGCAAGGTGGATCTATGCCTTGAAAATAGAGAAACAGATAAGGGAAAGATCCCTAGTCACAATAATGCCACCCGAGTCAAAAGTTGATGAAATTCATGAAATGATGAAGAAGCATGCTAAGAATTTTTCTGCTAAGTTAAGAGCATACAAAGTACTAGAGGGCAGGTTGGAAGGGGTTGATGAAGAAAGAAATGAGATTTGGAATGGTATATTCAATCCACCTAAGGAGGATACAATAAGCCCTGAGAAGGTACTACTTCTGATCGAGACACCACACAATGAAGAAAAGGAGGCCACACTAAGCCCATAACATATCCTCATAAATGATACAGAGAACATCAATCTAGTTGAGTTAACAATAGAGGTAAATAATGCAATGGATGATGTACCTCAAATACTTTAATCATTAGGAGATTCAATAGAGGACACCATAAAAGATATAACACTTATTGATTTTGATAATGAACCAAAGAATGATGAAGATATAATTGATGCCACCGAGAAAGAAAAAAAAAATGATACAATGGATGTTGCACAGGTAAACATACTAGGTCACATGCCCTTATTGATACAAGATATTAATATCATATCAGAAGAAAGAAAAAAAAGACACCTGAACTTGATGTAAACAATCCAATAGACACAGGTGATGATCAAGGGAAGCAAAAGGATACACATGAAGAGAAGAAAGCAACAAGTGGAGAGGAGAAAAAGAGTGATGCCAAGGAAACCAAAGAGGCACACAAAGCTACAAATATAAACAAGGTTGCTATGGAGACGTCCACTACCGACCAACTGGTCAACACCCAGCATCATACAAAAGGCACCACACCTCCCACATGTACATTTGAGGTCAAATTCTAATGGCCATTTGTCAGATTTCCAACGCTCATTTGTCAGTATTTTGACACATGAGTCCATCGCCACTTTTGCATAGGAACTTTCGACAGAAGACACATTCGTCGGTTTACCGACACCACATCACATCAAAAGCTTGTACATGACAATAGCTTCATGATGGCATTTCCTGTGGTTCATCCTTCAACATTCTGACACCATGACCTATCAGAAATATACAATCTCTGTCGGAAATAACTGTCGAAAACATATCCTTTCTGACAATAGTTTCCACCTAATTCTGACAGATATACCTGTCGAATATATAGCATTACTGTCAAAGTTTTTGTCAAAAAATTTCTATTTTTGACACTGTAACTATTGGAATAGCGATAGTCGTGCAACATTTCTTCGACAAGTTGCCCTGTCGAACATATAGCATTATTGTCAGAAGAATTGTCATAAATTATGATTCTCTGACATTTTAACTGTCGAAGGTATAGCACTGTTGTCAGAAATTAATTATGAAATGTCAAAAAAATGATGGATATGTACATTAAAGATAAAATAGCTCAAGAGACCATCATAGGTTCTCTCTTTCTTCAGTCTATATTATTGATAGAATGTTTTACCTTTTCATTAGCTCATCAAATCCAGGGATTTGAAAGAATATAATAGAATATTTTCATGAAAATGTATATTATTTAAGTTGATGTTGCACAAATTTATCTACTTCGTGCACTTGTAGACTATGAGGACGACAATAAAGAAGCATGGCCATGGTAGGAGATGCTTCTTTATCGTCGTCTTCATAGTATACAAGTGCATGAAGTAGATAAATTTGTGCAACGTCAACTTAAATAATATACGTTGTCATGAAAATATTCTATTAAATTCTTTCAAATCCCCAAATTTGATGAGCTAATGCAATGTAAAAAATTTTGTCAATAACATAGACCGAAGAAAGAGACAACCTATGATGGTCTCTTGAGCTGTGTTATCTTTAGTCCTAGCTACCTGTCGATTGTCGAGAATAATCACCGCCTGGCCAAATCATTTTTATTTCATTTGTTGAGAAAAGGAGTGGGAGAAAATGAGCAGGTGAAAGTTGATCAAGGGTGAGAGAAGGAATTGCATTTTATTTGATCATGAATGCTCTCTAAAATGACCAATCATGTTTTCTATTTGATTTTTTTTGGTGTTTTTTTTCCCATATTCAGTAGATAAAAATCATGGCGGCAGCCACTTAGCCATCTTTTTGATGTTCTAGGTATTTTACAAAGATATAGGTATGTGGATTTATCATTCAGTTGCT
>MU223593.1:4550350-4579058 GCA_018584345.1 Thuja plicata
TCAAGGAAAACATCAGGTACCAATAACCTAGCCAAACCAGATATCCAAGGGTTTGATATAGGGATAGGTTTATCAGCATTATTGTAAAAGTAGGAAAACAGAGAAAAACCTGTTGTTCCCGGGGTCATTGCATCCCTGATATCCTTGAAATCATCTTTAAAAACACCAGCATCAATCTTCCTATTTTGAGTGGACCCGGGCAGCAGCTGCAAAAACTCATCAGAGAAGCTAGGTTTTCCTTTAGGCTCATCTCCACTGCCCCCACTGGTTGATGCCATGCTCATTGTAGTACTCATTTTGCAAGCTTGAATCTTAGTCTGTCAGATATTGAAACAAGTCTAAGAACACCTTCTTACTAAAATCTAAATTCACTCACTCCTCAATAACCTAGAAAATCTTTTGCTCTGAAACAATAATTTCGCTCTGAGATTGTGAATTCGGTGAATAGAAATGAATGCAGACACCTCTGTTTATAGCCACAAGATTCAGAGTACATGGCTCAAAGTTCAGGAATGTCAGTTCTGCATTTAAGTTTACATGCCGTGAAACGTTCAAGAACCTAGCCGTAGTGCGCGAGTGGACAAGAAATTGAATTCAAATATTTTAAAAATTCGGCGCCATCATCAAACGGTTAAGACAGCTGACATGGCACTTTGTAATTTGCCTTCTGTCATACATCTCAGCTACCTTTTGTACACAGTAATCAAAAATCCTTATATCTGATTGGCCGCCGGCTTGATCTTCTCTGTCTTGTCATCCACTTGGCGCCGCTTTATGGATTCTGTTTATCTGGCCACCCTGCGACCTCATTAAGTCTCTTTTTTGCGAGCACATCTTCTTAACTATGGTCTGATCATCAGATTTGGTGACAACGGCCTTTCTTCACCTTAGCTTAACCCAAGTCTTCTAGCGATCAGGCGACTACGTGAAAATCCTAGTCGCGTAGGGTTAACCTTAACTCAGTTTTCATCTCCAGACTACGCGACAAGCCGTTGTTATTATTTCATGATTTCTTTGGTCGCTTAGTCGGGAGATAAAATTAACTTAATCTTATCATATAGCACATGCCCTTTTCTGGTTACAGCGACCTCGTGACATACCTCAATCGCTTAGTCAGGAGTACTTTTTACCTGGGACACTTGTATCATGAGACTTCGCGACCACCGTCGGATCCTTTCATCTGTTCATCGAACGGCTGTCCTTTAATCGCCTTAGAATTTGACATACCTTTAAAATATCATGAGACTTCGCGACTGAGGGTAAAGTGACTTAGTCTCCTTATCGCTTGATCCATCTTCTTTATCAAGTGACCTCCCGACAACCACTAGCTTTCTGACAGGTGTCATATTTTCTTTGGTCCACCTTATGCATTCTGAAAAACTG
Source organism: Thuja plicata (assembly GCA_018584345.1). Classification (NCBI taxonomy): domain Eukaryota; kingdom Viridiplantae; phylum Streptophyta; class Pinopsida; order Cupressales; family Cupressaceae; genus Thuja; species Thuja plicata. The sequence goes on from MU223593.1 coordinate 4,551,734, forward strand.
AGTCATCGCCTCTGTTCTGGTGACATCCCGACTGAGGGAAATCACATAACACAAAACCGTTAGTCGCATGGTCATGGCTATTATCTCTTAACCGTCTTTTAATCACGAGACCACGCGACCAAAGAGTTTCCTTAACTGTTGGACTGTCCTGATCCAGCGATCATGCGACATGAAGAAAGGCGCAAGGTTGGAAGACACTTCGTTGACTTGTTGACTCCTCCCGCGATCATCCGACTAAGGTGGGTCCCATCCCTTTTAAAATCTCATAACATGGAATCAAGTGACAACCCGACCAAAGGAAGATCGCTGAGTCTCGAGACACAGAGGGAATATTCAATTTCTTAACAAGACTACGCGACACAAGGCAAAAGCGAAGTCGGGAGATCAATTGGCATATTCGATTTTGGTAACGCGATCAAGCGACCTGACTTAGCACATGTCTTAAGTGACTAGAAAAAGGTAACAACAAAACATAAGTCATGGCCTTAGGGTTTAAAATGCATCGTTTAACATCATGCCTTAGGGTTTTAGCAAGTTTTAGACAATTTGGGCAAGGGTTTAAGCACGAAACCTGAAAACTTTCAGAGAAGGAGGCAAGGAACAAGGAAAAACTACAAAAATAGGAAATGCAACCAACAGTAGCTTTTTGTATTTCTTCTTTCGATGTGTTGTGTTCTCTCCTTGTGTCAATTTCTCTCTCTTAACTATTCTTCTCTTTTGATGTCTTTTCCTTCTTGTCAGCAACTCTCCCTTTGTATAATCTTTTCATATAATCTCTCTCCCTATGGATATAATCTCTCTCCCTATGGATATAATCTCTCCCTGTTGGATTAATCTGATAATGGATAATCTCTCTTGAAGAATGTGATAATATGGATAATTTCTCTCCCTTTGACAGCAATGCCAAACAAGTATCTTACAGATATCAGACATTAATGTTAAGTGGTATTTTCTTTCCATCCATAATATATTCCTTGAATTTCCCTTATCCATCAGCAAAACATCAATATGCTCTGGTGCTCGGTTCTGATATATACCTGTTGTATATAGATTTAGCTTTGAAGTTCATCTTTTTTCTTGCATCAACATGAATGATATTATGATAATATGTAGGCTGATGCAGCCTTCAGTCATTTTATTGACTAGTAGACAAGGGTTTGACCCCTAGTCTCTTCCTCAAGTATTCAAATTTATCCTTGGGCAGTGGCTTGGTGAAGATATTGGCCAATTGTTCTTTGGATTGCACATACTCAAGTATCACTTCTTTTTCTTGAAATTTTTCTCTCAAATAATGATACTTGACGGCAATGTGTTTAGTCTTAGCATGCATGAATGGATTCTTGGAAATGTTTATTACACTGGTATTATAACAATAGATAATCATTGGTTCTAGGATCTTCATATGCATACCTTCTAGTAACTGTTTGATCCATACAATATTTGAGCAATTTGCAGTAGCAGCAACATACTCTACTTCTGCAGTAGACTGAGAGATGCATCCTTCCTTCTTGTTGATCCATGTGACAAGTTTTTCACCCATAAAGAATGCTCCTCCTGTTGTGCTCTTCTGGTCATCAAGATTTCTAGCCCAATCAGCGTCGGTAAACACCTTAAGTTCAAATTTTCCTTCTCTTCTATACCATAAGCCATATTCCTCAGTATGTTTCAGATATCTTAGAATTTTTTTCATAGCAGTCATATGTGATTCCCTAGGGTTACCAGAAAATCTAGCAACAATTCCTACTGCATGTGTAATAGCTGCTCTAGTATGGACAACATACATGAGTTTACCTATCTTTGATATGTACAAATTCTAATTTACCTCTGGTGTCTTGTCCTCCTTTTTCAACTTACATCCAGTAGTCATCGGTGTTCCAACTAGTTTGGAATCTTCCATCTTGAATATTTTCAGGACCTCTTTAATGTATTTGGACTGTGTAATGAAAATACCTTCACATTGTTGCATAATCTGTAGACCAAGAAAGAACTTGGTCTCTCCAAACATACACATCTCAAACTCTTTTCTCATATCATTAGCAAATGATTTGCATAGCATATCATTGCCTCCAAATATGATGTCATCAACAAATATTTCAACAATCAAAGTGTTAGCATCAGTATCTTCCATCAAATAAAGATTATTGTTTTCACTAGTCCTTACAAATCCAATACTTATTAGATAGGAATGAAGTCGTTCATACCAGGCTCTAGGAGTTTGTTTCAATCCATACAAGGCTTTAGGAAGTCTACATACCATGTTTCTCTTGTCTGGATCTACAAACCCTTCTAGTTACTCAATGTATACCTCTTCTTCAAGTATTCCATTTAGGAATCTTGACTTGACGTCCATCTCGTATACCTTGAATCCTTTGAATGCAGCATAAGAAAGTAGTATTCTTACTCCTTCTAGCCTAGAAATAAGTGCAAAGGTCTCTCCATAGTCTATACATTCCTCTTGTGCATACCCCTTGCATACTAGTCTAGCTTTGTTTCTTGTGACTTCTCCATTCTTGTTCAGCTTATTCCTGAATATCCATTTAGTACTGATGACATTCTTGTCATCCGGTCTTGGCACAAGTGACCATGTATTATTTTTCTCAATCTTCTCAATCTCATCATTCATAGCACTTATCCATTCTTCATTATCAAGTGCAGCATTGACAGATTTTGGCTCAAACTCACAAATTAAACAACTTGAGTTTAAAGACTTACTTCTTGTTCTTGTACCAGCTTTCTTATCTCCTATGATCTAGATCTCTAGATGGTTCCTTCTTACATATCTAGAAAGTATAGGTACAACTCTTTGTGTATCAGCGTGATCATAATTTTCTTCTTCATTCTATTCTTCATCACCTTGCACATTATCTTGATTATTATCGTGATCGTCGGTAATTGCAGCCTGACCGTCGGTTACAATATTCTTTTGTTCTAGAATTAAGCATTGTTTCTCGAGTAGAGTGTTAGGTTATTCACAGTATACAAACTTGTTGTAGTCCTCTAGTTCTTTTGTGCTTTCCAGCTCATTCTTTTTTGCAAATTCATCTACCTTTACATTTGCACTTTCAAAAATTTTGTTAGAAGCCTTGAGAAGACATTTATAAGCTTTGCTCTTGGTAGAATACCCTAGAAAGATACCTTCATCACTCTAGGTGTCAAGCTCTTCATTTCTATCATCCTTTAATACATAACATTAACTACCAAAGATTTTGAAGTAACTTACATTGGGTGTTTTACCATACCATAGCTCATAGGGTGTCTTCTTTATGTCCTTCTTCAATTGTACTTTATTTAATGTGTAGAAAGTAGTACTGACATCTTCCCTCCAGAATATTTGGGTGATGCCTTTCTCTATCATCAGTGTTCTTGCACAATCAACTATGGATCTATTCCTTCTCTCAGTAATCTCATTCTGCTATGGTGTTCTTGGTGCAGAAACCTGTCTTTTATACCATGCTCATTACATAAATTAGTGAATTCATCTGATATAAACTCTCCTCCTCTATCTAATCTCAAGCATTTCAAATACTTACCACTTTATTTCTCTATCATAGCCTTATACCATTTAAACATCTTGAATGCTTCAGATTTATCTTTTAGAAACATAAGTGTAATCATTCTAGAGTAATCACCAACAAAGAGAATGAAATATCTATCTCCATAATAACTCTTTGTCCTCATTGGTCCACATAGATCAGTATGTACTAATTATAGAATATCATCAGATGTATGGGTTTTACTTTTGAAACTAGACTTTGTCATTTTACCTTTTTGACAATTCTTCCACATGATGTTGTCGGGCTTTGTCATCGTCGGTAAGCCTCTTACATTTCTCCTTCTGCTTATCTTCATCATGTTGTCAAAATTCACATGACACAATATTTTGTGCGACAACCATATGTCTTTATTTCTAGCCATTAAGCAAGTGGTGTTAGTATCATTCAGATAGAATAAGTTACCTTTTGTCTGTTCACTAGTACCAATCAATCTTCCTGATTCATTGAAGATCTTTACCTTCTTATTCTCAAATGCTACTCTATGACCTGAATTATTAAGCTAAGAAACACTCAACAGATTATAATTCAATCCTTTTACCCAATAAGCATTTTCACATTTAATCAGGTTATTCAACATTATAGTTTCCTTACCTTCAACTGGACAAGGTCTATCATTTCCCATTCTTACTGTACCACCATTATAATACTCAAAAGTGTTAAAATTTTCTTTGTCACCAGTCATGTGGTGAGTGCAGCCACTATCTATAATCCAGATGTCATTCTTGCTAACCTTAGATATGAGTGTAGTTTCTACATACCTTTCATCTTCATCTAAATCATCTTTCACAGCCTCAAATACCATCTCGATGTCATCATCAAGTTCGGTGTCAGTATCTTCATCTTTGCAAGCAGCTAGGTAGCTAGCTTTCTTGCCTTTGTCCTTGTAGTCTCGGGTATCTCTTGTTTCTAATTATTGATAACTTCTATAATCTTTATTATCACCTCTATCAGATTTATTCTCAAAAGGTCTGTCATTACCTCTATCATATTTTTTTCTGTTAGGACATCTTGCAGCAAAGTGTCCAATCTCTTTACAATTAAAGCATACAAGTGGTAACTTGCCTTTGTATTTACGTTTTCCTCTCTGCATTCTTCTAGCCATGAGTGCTTCTATTTCATCTAGATCTTCTTCTTCTTTTTCACTTTCACTATCTCTTCTAGATGTGTGTTTATGACTTGATTTTCTTATTCTCATAGAAGACTTAAATGCAGACTCTAAGTTTGGTAAGACACTATTATCAAAGTTATTCATCTCAAATGAAATCAGTCTACCATTTAAACTATCAAGACTAACTGTATTATTTGCTACTGCTCTCATTTCTTGAATATCATAAACTCTAATAGCATATACAGGCAGTAAGGTTCTTAAGATTTTACTTACCACTGTCTCCTCTTCAAGTGTACCTCCAACTCCTTGTATAGCATTGACTACTTCTTTGATTCTTGTGTTGTACTATGTGATGTTTTAACCTTCTTTCATTCTGAGATCGTCAAATTTTCCCCTAAGACTTTCTACCATTTCTCTTAGAACATTTGTATCACCTCCATGTACAAGCTTCAGTTTGTCCCACATTTTCTTTGTTGTTTTTCAATCCTTGACATCTTCAAATTCAGCATCAGAGAGTGAGGAAGAAAGCTCTATTACCATGCAATTGTATTCATGTTTTTCCCTTAATTGATCTACTGTTAATGATCCCATGAGCAACACATATTAAGTATCTAGGAATTTAGTAACATCATTACCAATACCTAATAAGTGGAGTCTTATCCTTCTTTTCCATGAAGCAAATTTGTTTTTGTTCAACTTAGGAACATCTCGTTTATTCATCTTGTGATCTTCACTTAGGTATTGAAACCTTCTTTCTAAGCACACAATCTCTGATACCAATTGTTAGTAATAACTGAGGGGGGGGTGAATCACTGGCCTCAAAATTCATCCTTAAAAATTTACCACCAATCTTTAAACCTCAGATTATTATGTCCCTACAAGATGCATGCCATGAAATACTTTATAATGATTATATGTCTGTTGGTTTTCCTTGTATTTCCTTACTCTCCTTGATTACCGATAAGAAGTATAACTATTTACCGAAACTCAGTAAATAAGAAGAGTATACCAATCAATCCAGAATTAACAATGTGAGATGCAAAGCTATAAAGAAATGAATCACACACACATAACACATGGATTTTAATGTGGAAACCCTATTAAGGGAAAAACCATTGGAATCGGTACCCCAAATTTTCACTCTTCTGAAGTGAGCCCTATTAGGAGCCAACCATGTTAAAGATTATAAACACACTGTTAAGTGTGACCTTGTTAGAGGATTTTATACATAGAGGTTGTCACTTAGTATCAGGCATCTATTGCTACCATCCTTGAATCAGCCTCCTTCTTAGACTGTCAAAAGGTATCGGGCAAATCCAATGCTACTTTCATGAATCAACCTTTTTGGCACTCCTGGAGAGATACCTCAATATATAGAAGACTGTTAAGTCCTTCTCAGTTAAGAAACTTGATGCTTCAATGGTTAAACTAAAACACTATGACCTATTCATGATGCAACTTTGAATTGCATATTTTCAGATCTATTTAAGTACATTACCTCTCTGATCAATGTATCAATTCAATCCTTGTGCTCCATTATTTATGCTCTGTGATGATGTGCTCATTGTTCGTTGGTGCCCGCAAAATTCCTTATCTCTTCTTCATCTTATTTTATTAGGATTGCATGAAGTTTTTCTTCATCAGTTTATCTTCAGCATCCTCTTTCTATTCACTCCCTTTCTGTGTATTTGGAAATGAATTAATCTTTTCTCTTATATAGACATAATATTCATTTTCTTGATTCTTGGCGTAAAGAATAGTCCAGCCAATTAGATTTAAAACATAACTCCTGATTAGTCTCATAGAAATCTTCTTTCCAACTGTACAAATCATCTTTAAATCAATCACTTAACTCTGGTCGAATAAAACAAAGAAAACAACCAGTTAAGTCTTTCTTTTAGCTCTGCTAGCTAGATATTTTGTCATTTTCTAAACTTTCTGTTCTGTCGGTCACAACTAATTGATCCATCATTGAGGACTAACAGATCTGTCAGTGAGACTCCAGTTAGCTACGTGATCTCCATCTGTTGGGAATCATTGGAAATTTACTCGTCAGGCAACCTTGATTTTGCTCATTGGGCAACCTTCTGACTTTACTCGTCGGGCACTCTGTGGTTCTACTTTGTCGGGCAACACTATTCTTTTGGTCGTCAGGTATCACTGTGACTTGTCATCTTTGCTTTGTCTGTCGGTGTCCACTCCGTCGGTGTTGTTTTTCACTTAGTGAATACATGAATTTTATGTATTGCCAGAAGTATAACCTTGGTTCCTTTGGTTCTCTGAAGTCTTTGGCATTATGTACATGACCGTACAGATGATATCAAGTTGACGTTAATGACAATACAGTCCATTAACTGATTTAATGACTTACATTATCTTCAAATTAACATTGTCACACATTCAATCAGTTACATGTCATCACAAAGACATCACCGATAAAAGACTACAGAGCAACCTAAGCACCAGTCTACCAAGAGACAGTTTTATTTCTGAGAAATGTGGATCTGAGTTGCACGTTAGATAAAACACTTGAGTTTTATAATTAGCTTTATGCTTAGCTTTAAAACCATTTCTTGAGGGACAAGTAAAGCATATGTAATTTTTTTAATCAGTCTAACTAATTGTAAACATGCAAACTAGGTGATCAAGGTCAAGTTGTAAACCTTTGATCATAGAGTTTTTATTGTGAAGTGTGAAACCTAAATAGGTCAAGATTTTTGTATATATAAATGCATAATCAATCAAGAAATTGATTGTTGTAACTGCAGCAGACATCTATGGATCATACAGAGAGTTTCATGCACAAGGACAGAAAAAGATGAATTCAGTTGTGAAGAACAAGATTCAAGGCTACCGAGCAGAACAAAGATATTAATCAATCACTATAGGTGATACATATATCTTGTGAACTTAAAGGATCTATATTTAGAAATTCAAGATTGCATATCATCAGATCAATAAGTATATTTGACTACTCTCTAATAATTGTAGCAAATAGAAGAAATCCTTTAAGAAGGTGGACTTAACAGTCTTTTTGTAAATCTCTTAACCGAGTGCACACTTAACAGTGTTGTTAAAATCTCTTAACCGAGTAGACCTAACCAGTCTAAAATGTTACTCCTAATAGGGTAAGATCATCATAAGTGATCACACTTGTAGCCTTAACCGGCCCCTTCCATTATATAAATAGTGAAGCTTTGTGGTTTTCCTCCCCACCATAATTTTTACCTTCTAACAGGGGTTTTCTGTGTTACCAATTCTTGTGCCATGTGTCAATGGATTTCATGAATGTTTCTATGAATGTTTACATGAAATTTACATTTTTTTTTGATATTACATGCGTAAGGTAGAAAATAAATATGGTCGGTAATGCAAGTAAGGATTACTAAAAGTTAATTGATAAAAAAATTTAAGGTTACGTATTCACCCCTCCCCTCTCAGTACACACCCTTCCATTATTCCAACAGATTTGTTCCCCAGACTATTTAATGTTTTATAATTGATTTATTTTTACCCAATTAATGTTGTGTTGAATTTATTGAGTTGACCAATGCACTTTGGCGTGATCGGATTTGATTTTTATGGCAGTGGTAAAACATATTAGGACAAAGGTTGACTTGTACAACTTGTTATAAAAGAAGGATGAATTTGTGAAGTAGGGATGATATTGAGAATTTTTTGGCATTGAGATAGGCATTGGTAATTGTGTGAATTTTTTGGATGACTAAGGCGGCGTTGTGAGAAGAATTGAAGTGTATCTGTCAGACATAGAGTGCCATTACCAAATCAGTTATTCTTGGTATCTCTCAAGGCAAGCCCTAACAGGTTTGCAGCTTAAATCCTTTAGCAAGGTCACTCCTAACAGGATGAGCAGGATCTTTAATGAGATATGAAATTATAAATCTTCTTACAAGGTGACTCTAAGAAGGAGTTTGAAATCTCTTAACAGAGTATTCTTTAACATGACTTGTATTAGCTTCTGATTGAGATAAAATAATATTAAATGTGTATACCCTTAGTAGGATGTTTGTAACTAATCCTAATAGGGAAAATTTCTTTGGTGTACTAGTGAAATTTGAGGACACCATTCCACATGTTGTTTTCTCCCTCTAACAAGGGTTTCCACTAGAAAAATATTGAGTCTCATGTTTTCTTTGTGTGAATGGTTTATATGCTAAGTTCTATGTGATATTTACTTTTGCATGTTGGATCTTGTGGAAGACATTTAATATTTGTTTTAGATTTTTGGGTGCACTGATTCACCCTCCCCCTCTTAGTTCCTTTGAAGACAAACAATTTTTTAGATTTGTAATAGTGAAATTTGTATATTTGTTCCATTTTTTATTTAAATTATGTTGATTTTAATTGAAATATCTTAAATAAAATAAAATGAGGATAATTAAAATATTTTTATATTATGTTTATTTCATTTTGTGATCCTTATCTAAATGCATTTCTCCCAATTACACTAATTTGAATATGTAATATTTATTTATCATTATTACATTTACACATGTACACACTCCTATAAGTTTTTGTTTTTCTTGAGATTTTTATTTTCACACCTAAGCTTCTTTCTACCCCTCAAGATCATTCATATAGTGCATGAGAAAGAAACTCATACTATAGTATTTTAATTTCCACTAGTCTAGGCAAATTAACAGACGTTTCCCATGACATGTTATTATGACAAGGTATTCAAAGATGTCCTATATGTCATCAATTTATATGTTCCACTTGAGAATTTAAAGAGTATTTTAAAAATACTTTAATTTTCTAAAGAGATAAAGAGCCTCATTTACATATAAGTCATTTGTATGTGAATGAATATTATCCTCAAAAAAAATTCTTCAAATTATGAAGGTGCCCCTTCTCGTAACGTGTCTTAGGATAATGTGACCCTCATTATCTAATGAATTTCTTCAAGGTGTATTTAGGCACAACAATCATTATAATTTTATCAAGGAGTATATTGAACAAGTTTCAAAAGTCTAGTTTTTTGTTGGCACAACATTTTGTGAGTATATTTTGAGTGATGATCATGATAATGTATTATGGTATTGTCATTGTTGGAAACATGATGTATTGAAGACAACAACTCAGTTTTCCCGATGGTATTGAAGATCTAATTGAAGAAAAGACTAAGTGTTTGGTCAACCGAGTAGATGACAGTATGCAAATAGATATGACTGGGTATAGAGTTGGAGATAAAGTTAAGGTGTGCAATCATACATTTATTATATATAAAGGTATATCCATCTATATATAAGATCACATTAGTTGGATTGCAGATTTGTGAAAGTTATTGAGGATTCAAGAGACACCAATAGGAAGAACATGAGATAGACAAAGAAAGTTTGGTTAGATCGATTCCCGATCTATTTATTCTTGTAATTGATTTTTGTGACCCGATTAATGTTGTGTTGACTTTATTGAGTTGATCAATGCACTTTGGCAAGATCGGATCTGATTTGTATGGTGGTGGTAAAACATTTTAGGGAAAAGGCTGACTTGATTAACTTGTATAAAACAAGGATGAATTTATGAATTAGGGTTGATGTTGAGAATATTTTGGTGTTGTGATAGGTATTTGTGATTGTGTGAACTAGAGAAAATCCTTGGTTGGGATTTTGGTTCAAAAAGTGTAATTGGCAGGATTTTGACAATTGAATTATTGTTGGCCCCCTATTTTATAGGCTATTTACTATAGCTACAATAGGGATGATTCCATAGTATTTGGATCCATTGGTGTTTTTTGAATAGTGTTTTAGCTTTTGGGTGTGGATTGGTGCTTATGTTAGTTGTTTGGGAGCTTTGATCTTCCTGTATTATGATGGGTGTAACATTCTCTATCATTTTTTGGTGGTTGATGGGGTTTTATATAGTGAAAGGAGCTACTCTTTTGTGGAATTTTTCTGTGGATATTTGGGGGATTTTTGTTCATGATACCCTTTGTAGGTATGATTTTGTGAGCCCTGTGGCTTGTCCTAAAGATGGAGAGTTAGAAATGGAAAGATGGATTTTGGGTGACTACAATGCGAGGGATGCCTCATCAGTGTTTTTTGGGTTGGTGGAAGTGTGTTGGCATATCTGATGCAGTGATGGTAAGTAATTTTTGAAGATGTCATGATTCAGATTTGATTAAAGGATGATCATATAATATGTTTCCATTGACGTCATCTATTGACCTTGTGTTCTTAGTGTGTTGCCAAGCATAATTGTGTTGAATGAATAGTTGTAGTGAGTTTCACTTTTTGCTATCTTTATGGGAGACTTATGTGTGTCTCTAGATGCCTGATGCATGCATACTACTGCTGAAGTGATCTTATGTGAAAGTTGTGATCGGTTGAAGTATAATAGTGCAATTGCTAGAATACTTAATGACAGGTGATAGATGATTTTAATGTCTTGTCAAATCTTTATTGTATCTTATAGCGTGGTCACAAGCTATGGTGGTAAAAGTGTTTAGATGTTATATTTGAAACTGTAACTACTTTGTGTGACTGGTATGAAGGATAGGTGATGGGTGAGAAGAGATAGAGTTGTTAACATGTTACAGTGTTTGTGTTCTTGAGCGATAGTTGATAAATATTTGATCAGTAATCAATATTGATACTATGGTGGAATCGGTTGAGTTATTCATGATCTAGTGATGCATCTTCATGATTGGAGGTGATGATCTTGCATCATATTGTTTGATGCTAGCATGTGAAGAAGGTTCTAGAGGAAGCTTTTGTTTGGTCAAAATATGTTTGACTAATTGAATAAACATTTTCTATAAATCATTGTATTTTCCAATGTGGTCTTGGAAATGTGGTTTGTACTTTTAATTTTGTTTTTTGGTGCGTTGGATTTGAGAGGGATGTTTGAAATTCTAATTTAGGGCTTGAATAAGATGGTGGACTTAAAATTTTAGTATATAATGGATGAAATTGAAGGTTAAGTGTGTTGATTGTGTGTTGGACAAGTGTGGTGAAAAGTAAGAGTTTTGATCAAGAAAGGGAAGAGTTAAGTGTGTTGAGAAGATATTGTGTTATTTAGTGGATTTGATCAAGTAGAGGTAGTGTTGTTCTACAAATCATTCTTTTTGTTTCTCCCTAATAGTTGCAGTAGGTTAAATCCATTAACAGGGTAGATCCTAACAGATCTTTATTGTAAATCCTCTAACAAGGTGACACTTTGTCAAGTGTTCAAAATCCTCTAACAAGGCTAGTATTAATAGGGTAAAGGTCCTAATAGGCCTAAGGAAAATCCCTTAACCGGGTAGCACCTAACACTGTTGTTGTAAAATCCTAAGAGGGTGAAGCTCCTCACAGTAAGTACTTCATTAGAGTATATCATTTAGTGGGTATCGATTCCCACAATGGTTATCTCCCTATTTGGGTTTCCACGAGATAAATATGTGAGTCAAATTTGGGAATGGAATTGCATGTTTATGATTTTTATTTGTTCTGATTAAGGTTAATATTGTGAATGTTGGTTTAAGTTTAAGATGTTGAAAAGTTGGATTATTTGGTAGATTACTAATCCCCCCTCTCATTAATCTGATCTTAAGACTAAAAATTGGTATCAGAGAAAAGGTCCTCTATTTTGGTGAAGCTTAGCATCTTGAGGTAAAGATCTAAAGATGATGAGAAAGGAAGGTCCTAAATTCACAAAAGATAACTACACAGTTTGGTGCGGTCAGATGAAGCTCTATCTTAAAGTTATGGGTGATCAGTATTAGGATTATGTGGATAATAAGTATATTGTCCCTTCATGAACCCAGACTACAGATCAACTGAAGGTAAGGCAAGAACATGCTGCTACTATGGAAGCTATTTCTAGTACTCTTTTTAGATGCACAGTTTATTGATGTCAAAGACTTGTATACAGTTATTGAGATGTGGGAGAAGTTGAATACCATCCATGGTGGAGATCCAAATGTACAAAAGGTAATGGTTGATAGTTTGAAAGGAAAGTATGATGACACAAGGATGCAATAAAATGAGAACATTGAATAATACAGTCAGAGAATCAAAGAATTTGTTGTTGTAATCCAGGGTGCTGGTGGTAATCTTTCTGAGGAGGACGTGGTAAGAAAAATGTTGAGAACTTTATTTCCTCATTACGCTATTAGGGTTTCAAAAATTCAAGAGCTTAGATCTCTAGGAACTTGTATTGTTACTCTTGATGCATTAATAAGGAAACTAATTGCATTTGAGTTAAGAAATTATGATAATAGTATGTCAAAAGTTGAAGCTGCTTTCAATTCATCATTGACTCTTGCACCATCTAGGAAAGGAAATGAGATATCTAATAGTTCTTCAACATGTTACTCTAATGATTATGAGTGTATCTTGTCTGAAGAAAGAGAACAGGAGGAATTGGAAGCTTTATTTTTTAAAAGGTTGCGTAGATGGAAAGATAAATATAAGGGCAAGTTGCCTTTGAAGTGCTTTGCATGTAAATAAATTGGTCATATTGCCTCTATATGCCCTGATGATGATAGGAAGGAGAATCCAAGAAGATTCAAGGATAAGAACAATAAAGTATGCTACCTAGTTGAGAAATGTGTTACCGATGAGGAATTGGATGGAAGAGATGAAGAAGAAATTGTGTTTGTTGCAGTAAAGGAAGAAACCTCATAAGAAGGTGAGAAAGTTTTAGTTTCTAACATGAATCATAGTGGTGACTAGATTATTGATTATGGGTGCACTCACCAATTTATAGGTGATAGAATAAAATTCATCAAGATAGATGATTGTGATAGAGGCTCGGTAAGATTTGGGAATGATGCTCCCTATTTGGTAAAAGGTAAAGGATCTATTGCTTTTAATGATAAAATAAATTGTGATGATGTTTACTGGGTGGTTGGTTTGAAATACAACTTTTTAAGTGCTTCTTAGTTGAATAAAAAAGGATATAGATTGTAGTTTAATGGAGGTACATGCAAGATTATTGGGAAACCAGAAGAATTGATTATTATAAGTGAACAAACTAAAGGTAACTAGTTTCATCTAGATTCTAATATTAAGAGTTGTCTGATTGGTAAGGTAGAACATTGTTGGTTATGGCATATGAGATTTTTTCATGTAAATTTTGATAACTTGATCAAAGTTATTAAGATGAAGATAGCAAGATGCTTGCCTAACCTAGTGAAACCAGACAATGTAATGTGTAAAGAATGTCAGCTTGGGAAGTTAACTAGCTCTAGTTTCATCAGTAAAAATTATTATTTGAAAGTATTTTAGATCTAGTTCATACTGATCTATGTGGTCAAATGATAACTCATAGTTACTATGGTGATAGATATTTCATGTTGCTTGTTGATGATTATTCTAGAATGATGTGGGTTATATTTTAATAGGAAAAACATAAATCTTTTCACATGTTTAAGATATACAAATCTAGAGAGGAGAAGGAGATCGGTAAGACCCTGAAATGCCTTAGATATGATAGAGGAGGTGAATTTACTTCACATAAATTTTCTGCATATTGTGAAGAACATGGAATTAAAAGGCAGATGTCAACTCCTAGAAAACCTCAATAGAATGGTATTTCTGAAAGAAGAAATAGATGTATCATTTATTGTGCTAGGAAATTAATGATTCAGAAGGGTGTTGCACAGATATTTTGTAGAGAAGTGGTGACAACTGTCGTTTACATATTGAATAGAGTTCATTTGAAGAAAGGTACAAACAAAATTCTCTATGAGCTATGGAATGGTCGATCACCATGTGTACGTTATTTCAAAAAATTTGGGAGTAGATTCTATATAAAGAGAGATGAAAATATAGGTAAGTTTCACCCAAGAAGTGATGAGGGGATATTCTTAGGATACTCTTCAAAGAGAAAATCCTAAAAGTGCTTGAAGAAGAAAAAAAATAAGATAGTGGAAAGTGCTAGTGTAAGAATAGATGACTTTTCTGAGAAAAATGATGAATCTAGCAAGAAGGTGTCCAAACACTATTATGGGTTTGTATATGTACAACTGGTGGAGTAGGATGCTACAAAAAAACTAATGGAGAGATAGGTCAATGAACAAGAATGGATACAAGCGGTTGAAGAAACTCCTAGAACTTAACCGATATTGCCAAAGTATGTAAAGTTCAATCATTCCCCTGATCAAATTATTGGTGATAGAAATGCAGGTGTGTTAACAAGAAGGAAGACAAGAATATTTTTTTTCTATCTCAATTGAGCCTAAAATAGTGAAATCTGAAGATTGGGTGAAAGGTATGGAAGACGAATTGGAGAAGATTGAGAAGAACAATATGTGGACATTAGTCCCCAAACCAGTGGACAAGAATGTGATTGGTACTAAGTAGATTTTCATAAACAAGATGAATAAGAGAGGTTAAGTGGTAGGGAACAAGGAAAGATTGATGTGCAAAGGATATGCACAAGAGGAAGGCTTGGGCTAAGGCAAAAAATTTTCACCTATGGCTAGACTTGAAGGTGTAAGGATATTTCTTGTTTATGCTTCTTATAAAGGATTCAAGGTATATCAAATGGATGTTATTTCATCTTTTCTTAATGGTGTTTTAGAAGAAGAGTTATATGTTGAACAATCTGGAGGATTTTCTAATTCAGAAGGTAAGAACATGGTGTGTAAATTACAGAAAGCTTTGTATGGGTTGAAACAAGCACCTAGGGCATGGTATGAATGATTGCATTCATATATAATTCAGATTGGTTTCATCAGAACAAGTGATAATAGTAATGTGTATTTGCAGACTGAGAAAGATGAAAGATTGCTGGTTGCAGAGATATTTGTAGATGATATCATTTTTTGGTGGAAATGAAGAAATGAGAAGATCATTTACAGATGAGATGAGGAAAGAATTCACAATTTCTATGATCGGTGAGATTAAATTATTAATTGGACTATAGGTACAACATATGAAAAATGGTATCTACGTAAGTCAGTCCAAATATGTAAGGGAGATACTGAAGACTTTTGGGTTAGAAGACTCAAAATTGGTTGGTACCCCTATGGTAGCTGGTTGAAAACTATCAAAGGAAGATGATTCTAAAGAGGTGGATGAGACACTTTATAGGTCCATGATCGGTAAGCTACAATATGTAGTGCATAAGAAACTAGACATAACGCAGGCAGCTAGATTAGTGGCCATATTTTATTCTAATCCTAAAGATAATCTTAAGATATATTAAGGGGATTGAAGACTATGGTCTCTGGTATGGACATAAAGGTGATTTCCCTTTGAATGTGTTTACTGATGCTGATTGGATAGGTTATGTTGATCATTAGAAGAGAAAAATTGGAGGTGCATTCATTCTCGGAGAAAGTCTTGTATCTTGGACAAGTAACAAGCAGAACTGTATATCTCAATCAACAACTGGAGTTGAGTATGTTGCTGCTATAATTAATTGTACACGGGTAGTATGGATCAAACATTTTATGGAAGGAATTCAAGAGAAGGTAACTAAACCAGTAGTTATATATTATGACAATACAAGTGCTATTAACATTTTAAAGAACCCGGTGATGCACTCTAAGACTAAGCATATAGCTATCAAATAGCATTTTCTAAGAGAATAGGTATTGGAAAAGGAAGTAAGGTTGGAGTATGTGCCAACTAAGGAGAAAATTCTTGATATTTTCACTAAACCATTTCCTAAGGAGACATTTGAGTATATAAGAGGTAGGTTGGGGGTCATTCCCCTATCTGATTTCAATTAAAAGAAGATGTAGTTGCATCAATCCAAGTGTATTCATTTAATATCTTTATGTTTGGATTGATGTTGTGGGGCTAATCCTTAGGGGGAGCAGTCTATGTAGTAATGTGTTTTGGTTAGTCAGGTACAGTAGAGAAGATATCAGGTGTCTCTGAAACCTTTGGCATTGTTTTCAAATGGGAATAATGTATGTATGAAAAAGGGGAGAATGTGTGTAGAGCTATAGAAAGGAAGAGAATATGAGAGAAGTTTAGTGAAAGGGTGAGTAATTAAAGAAGACAAAAGTGGAAAAAAATTTATGCATAATGTATCATGTTGGATCAAGGAAGAGACTAGTGTCATTAATGATGAGGTAGAGAGTGTTTCCATCAATGCCAAAGGGGGAGATTGTTGACATATCAGATGCAGTGATGGTAAGTGAGTTTTGGACATGTCATGATGTATATTTGATTACAAGATGATAAGATATTATGTTGTCATTGATGTCAACTATTGAACTTGTGTTCTTAGTGTGTTTCCAAGCATAATTGTGTTGAATGAGGAGTTGCGGTGAGTTTAAGTGGTTTCTATCTTTATGGGAGACTTAGGTGTGTCTCTAGATGTCTAATGCATGGTCGATACTACTGAAGTGATCTTATGTGAAAGTTGTGATCGGTTGAAGTATAACATTGCAATCTCTAGAACAATTAATGATAGGTGATAGATGATTTAAATGTCTTCTCAAATCTTTGTTATATCTTGTATCACGGTCACAAGATATGGTGGTCAATGGTGTTCATATGCTATAGTTGTAATTGCAATTAATTTGTGTGACCGATGTGAAGGATAGGTGACTAGTGAGAAGAGACAGAGTTTTTAATAGGTTATAGTGTTTGTGTTCTTGAGTGACAGTTGATAAATATTTGATCGATGATCAGTGTTGAGATTATGGTGGAATCGGTTGAGTAAATAATGATCTGGTGACATTTCTTCATGATTGGAGGTGATGGTCTGGCATCACATTGTTCAATGCTAGTGTCTGGAGAAGACTCTAGAGGAAGCTTGTGTTTGGTCAAAATGTATTTGACTCATTGAATAAACATTTTCTATAAATCATTGTATTTTCAAATGTGGTCTTGGAAATGTCTTTTGTATATTTAATTTTGTTTTTTGGTGCATTGGATTTGAGTGGGATGTTTGAAATTCTAATTTAGGTCTTGATTAAGGCAGTGGACTTAAAAATTTAGTATAGAATGGATGAACTTGAAGGTTAAGTGTGTTTATTGTGTGTTGGACAAGTGCGGTGAAAAGTGTGAGTTACGATCAAGATAGGGAAGGGTTAAGTGTGTTGAGAAGATATTGTGTGCTTCAGTGGATCTGATCAAGAAGAGGTAGTGGTTTTCCATAGATCATTCTTTATGTTGTTCCCTAATAGTTGCAGCAGGTTAAATCCCTTAACAGGATAGATCCTAATAGATCTTTAATGTAAATCTTCTAAAAAGGTGACACTTTGTCAAGTGTTCAAAGCCCTCTAACAAGGCTAATCTTAATATTGTAAAGGTCCTAATTGGCCTAAGGAAAATCCCTTAATTGGGTAGCACCTAACAGTGTTGTTGTAAACTCCTAACACTGTTAAGCTCCTCACAGGGCATACTTCAAAAGAGTACATCATTTAGTGGGTACTAATTCCCACCATGGTTTTCTCCTTATTTGGGTTTCCATGAGATAAATATGTGTGTCAACTTTGTGGATGGACTTGCATGTTTATGATTTTCATTTGTTGTGATTAAGGTTAATCTTGAAAATGTTGGTTTAAGTTTAAGAGGTTGAAAAGTTGGATTATTTGGTAGATTACTAATTCCCCTCCCCCCCCCCCCTCCTCTCACTNAATTCCCCCCCCCCCCCCCCCTCCTCTCACTAATCTGATATTAGGACTAAAAAAATATTATGGCAACTGATAGATGGGTTAATTCTCTCATTTTTTGATGAGGGTACGCTATTCCCTCAGCTTGTGAGGATGACTTTGGTCTTAAATAAACGTATCCTACAGATAAGCTTTGGAATTAGCTATCTTTTTTCTATTGGAATCCTACAATATGAGTGTTCACTTGTCCCTCAATCTATTAGGGTTATGTGGGTGTACTCTATTGGTAATCTGTGGTTTTAGCTTTTCTTCTATTTGAGTTATTTAGGTTTTTGTTTTGGAGGAAGTAATGCTATAGTGGTGACTAGAGTAGTGGTGGGTTGTGCTCTGGTTGATGGAAAGATGTTTCTCCACCTCTTGGAGGGGCTTGGACCTGTTTATAGTTCTTCTTCACTTCTCCCTTCTGGGAGCTTGAAGATGGTGCCTACCCTAGCTTTCAGGGTTGGGTCTCTTTGCCCCCTATAGCTAGGTTGTGATGGACGTTGCTATCAATTTTAGGTTTCTTTTTTTTTTTGTTTGGACTGTCCATTCTAGCTAATATACACAATGGTTTTGTTTCTTATTGCATCGAGTTTATTTCTAATAGTTTTGAAGGGATCATTCTAGTCTTTGTTCATTTTGGTTAAAATTTTATGCCAATTTTGGGGTTATGTCGATCCTTGTTGTGATGGGATGTTTTCTGCTAGCCATGATAAGGACTTGGAAAACTTAGTTTGTTTTGTCCTCTTTCGTAGTTCCTATAGAGGTGGAAGAGTCTCTTACAGAGGTGGGGACTTTTTTTGTGAAGGAGGAGAATAATAAATTTGGGCTCTCTTCTCCTTTTTGTGGCTTCTTGACCATGAAACCAATTTTTAGTTGGTTCTTCAGTCTATTATTCTATTCCTTTTCTGCTCCTATTAAGGTGACTCCTTGTCAATTATTGCAGAAAGGAGTTTTGTAGATGGGGGTGTGATGCAAAGTGAAGGTTGAAGGGTTTCAAATCTATGATGGGCTTATAATGGAAATACAAGATTCCCCAAACTCTCCAAATAGACCTAAGACACCAAAGGCTCCAAGGGTCCCAAAATCCAACCAAGACTTTTCCCAATGCCTACAATGGTTCCAAGTGCTTATTCAGGTCTATTAAAAAATTATTCAAGAGGTTATATGGTATTCAACCCCACCCAACACTTTCACCTTACAAAACACTCCTAATAGGCCTAGGCTCCTTATAGCCCAACAACGACTTAAATTGAGACTTAACTCACAATTTCACCAAACAAATTTATGAACCATATACCTTTCTAGATACCCATTATCCCCTTACAAAATATATCAAAATATTTGATGTAATTACCTTGGACCAACTATTACAAAACTTGACTGTACCTTGTTTCTAAGAGGGCTAAAAGCATGCATTTACAAAGAAAGTATGAGTTATCTTTATTCCCAAACCCCAAGACTCTCAATAGTCTCTATAAATGACTCCAATACAAGGAATATCCAACCAATTTATTTATCAGACCATCACAAGCATAAAAACCCCAATTTAACCCTAAAAAATCCCTCCAAACTAGGGCTTGAGAAATATCTCGCTTCCCAATTCCTTCTTCAACAAATGAGAGTTGTTACACCATCTCCTTTGTGTCCTATAACAACTTCATGAATAAAATAGGCCCCTCCAAAGGAAGGATCCTTTGTTGCTACTCCTTAGGCATCAATTTCAATGTATTTTCATGCCTTTAAGCATTCCAACTTGACCAAGTTACTGATCATCTGCATTATCTGTCTCAATCCTGCATTGTTAGGCATAAATACATATGTTACATTTCAATATTTCAGCACTGTGATTATGTAACTAAAAGCTTCAGAGTGAAGTTCCTAAAAATGGATCAAATAAACCTTAGATACATTCCTTAATACATTGCAATGACAAAATAATAATAAAAATATAGTGAGAGACCCAAAATGTGCAAGGAAATATTGATTTTATTGCATTTTTTGTGTACAGCCTATACAATCATTAACCAGTCAGTGCCATGTCTTCTCCCAAACATTCATGGGTGTTTATAAGATGGTTGGAAACTTACAAAACCAAACCCAAGTGGTTGGAAATGGTTACAAAGTGTTTAGAACTCCTAAAAGCTATTTCCCACCAAAATACAACTAGCTGTTAATATTCAAATATTTGAATTATTAACTTGTGTATTTGGTGTGTTTATTTCTTAAAAGTTATTCAAACTTTATGGATTCAATTCCTATGATCTCTTTGACCTTATCAAAGAAATCTATACCATAATTGAACCCTTGGGGCACTATTGGCCCAACTTACAACATTTTGTTTCCTAGTCCTTTACCTGGACAGTTAGGACTTATCAATATTTTAGTACATTCTTGATTACAAATTGACATTAAAGGCTTAAGAATATCCCAATTTACATGTAGGGATGTTTTATATCTTGTGTCTTCATGAGGTTCCATGGTGACCCTAGGTTTTTTCATAGGTGCCACTACACCATACACCCCACCTTCAAAGCAACTCTTGTCCCAAGAGTGAAGAGATGTTATCTTTTTGCCACCTATTCTTCTAGATGGATACCTGCAACCTCTCATATGCAACTTATCATCTTTTATATGCCTGCTACCTGCATTCAAAGTGTTATAAACAAAAAATAAAACTTTGTCTTTGTCACCACCAATGATGACCTTGTTCCTTGCTGATTGAGGATAGTCATCATGAGACTGTCGTACTGAACTCTTCTTCTGAGTTTGAGGATCCAAATGACCCTTGAAAATTTTCTTCATGAACATGTCAGTACCCTTTGTCCAAGGTGACTCAATAGGACGTGAAAGTGTTCCTATAACTACTCCTTTTTCACTTACTGTCTACTGCAAATCAGTACCCTTGTATTCCTTGGTGAAAACTACATTTTTCATCACCATCAGTGAATTTTTATGCTTCATACCTAAATCCTCAGAACCACTCTTCGTTTTCCCCTGCAAAGTGACATATTTATTTTCACCAAAACACACAATTCTTTCTTCTTCTATATCATCACCCAGTAAAGGAGTAAGGGTGAATTTCCAACCATCCTTATGCATAACATACACATTTGTTAAACCAAAGTGCATTGTATTCCTAGAGGATTTCCATGGCCTTCCAAGAATGATATGACAACAGGTCATAGGGATTATATCACATAAAACCCTATCACTATATGCTCCAATTGTAAAATCCACAATAGCTTTTTCCCTAACAATAATGTTTTTCTCGTCACTCACCCATGATCCCTTGTATGGTTAAGCAATGGGAAAATTCTTTAAGTTCAACTTATTAATAATCTCAAAAGATACTAAATTATCAAAAGAACCAGAGTCTATGATCATCCTACAAATCTTACCATGACTTTCACAATTGTTTCTAAAGATGGATACCTTAGCTTCCTTTTTCTGATACATGTGTGGCCTTCTTCTCACCATTAAGAAGTATCCTTCCAAGATTGTATTTTCTGCTAGTGATGCTCTTTATTCCTTCTTTTCCTCTGCTTCATCTTATGTCAAAGTGACTCTTCTCTCTACCTTCTTGAAGTCTACACCTTTCTCAAGACATTTGTAGGATTGATGCCCTACTACTCCACATGTAAAACATGTGCCAGTGAATACACCATTTCCCCTACCATATCTATTGCCTTCACTTTGCCTTGCATCAATAACTACCTCCTTTCCTTGATCATTCTTAATTTGAACTTTTCCTTCATTGGACCTACCACCTCTACCTCTGTTTTCTTGACCTCTTCCATTGCCTTTCCTATCTTGTCTCCTTCTTAACTTGTCCTCAGCCTTCATGGCTAATTTGAAGCACTCCTCCAAGGTTCTAGGTGTGTCCATTGACATCTCATCTTGAATATTGTACCTTAACCCTCCAAGGTATCATGCCACCTTCTCTTCTACATCCTTTTCATGTGCTGCTCTTATATCCAACTTGTGAAATTCCTCAGTATATTTTGGGACATCCATGTCCTTCTATTTCAGTCCTTGCATCCTTTTGTACAAATGTACGTTGTAGTCTTTAGAAAGGAACTTGTCCTTCATTCTCTCCATCATTATTGGCCATGATGTGATCTTAGACCATCCCTTCTTTACCCTATCAGCCTGCAAGTTATCCCACCATAATAGTGCATGTCCTTTCAATCTAGACTTAGCAATCTTAACCTTCATCCTATCTTCAACATCATCACAATAAAAATCATATTCAAGAGCACTGAACCAATCCAATAAAAGTTCATCATCCATTTTTCCATCATATATGGGAAGTTCAACTTTTACCTTTGAGTCTCCAATCTTAACAACCTTCAAGATCCTTTCCAATCTTGCATCCTCGGGACCAACTGGTTCCTCTCTTGCTTCTATAAGTTCTTCCTCATCTTCATTGTCTTCTCCAGTTCCTTGTCTGTCCACAAGGTTAGTTAACCTTTCTACGTCTGTCCCGAGCCTTCTATTATTTTCCATTTTTTCTCTTACCAAATTAGCAAGTTCAAAATTTATGACCCTCTAAGGGATCCCATCTTCTTCTCCTTTTGACATCTCTAAAGTATAGATCAATTATGGAACACTCAAGGAGAAATGAATACTCCAAGGTCTCAACAAAGGATCAATCCACCAGAGACCCCAAAAGATACTTCTCAACCTTTTCACCTGGGATTATCCTAGGCTTTGATACCAATTGATGCAGAGTGAAGGTTGAAGGGTTTCAAATCTATGATGGGCTTATAAGGGAAATACAAGGTTCCCCAAACTCTGCAAATAGACCTAAGACACCAAAGGCTCCAAGAGTCCCAAAATCCAACCAATACATTTCCCAATGCCTACAATGGTTCCAAGTGCTTATTCAGGTCTATTAAAAAAGGATTCAAGAGGTTATATGGTCTACAACCCCACCCAACACTCTCACCTTACAAAACACTCCTAATAGGCCTAGGCTCCTTGTAGCCCAACAATGACTTAAATGGAGACTTAACTCCCAATTTCTCCAAACAAATTTTTGAACCAGATACCTTTTTAGATACCCATCATCCCCTTACAAAGTATATCAAAAGATTTGATGTGGTTACCTTGGACCAACTGTCTCAAAACTTGATTTTACCTTGTTTTTTAAGAGGGCTAAAAGCATGCATTTACAAAGAAAGTATGAGTTATCTTTACTCCCAAAACTTGAGACTCTCAAAAGTCTCTAGAAATTACTCCAATATAAGGAATATCCAATCAATTTAGTCCTCAGACCCTCACAAGCATAAAAACCCCAATTTAACCCTCAAAACTAGGGCTTGAGCAATGTATCGCTTCCAAATACTTTCTTCAAAAAAAAGGAGTTGTTACACAATCTCCTTGGTTTCGTCTAACAACTTCATGAAGAAAATAGGGCCCTCCAATTGATGGATCCTCTGCTGCTACTCCTTAGCCATCAATTTCAATGTATTTTCATGCCTTTAAGCACTCCAACTTGACCAAGTTACTGATCACCTGCATTATCTATCTCAATCCTACATTTTTATGCACAAATACATATGTTAAATTTCATTATTCCATCCCCAATTCATAGTTAGAATAGAAAGGGGATGGTTACATTATTTTGGCTTAAGGAAACAATGCAAAATGACAATTTTCAGCACTGTGATTTTGTAACTGAAAGCTTCAAAGTGGAGTTCTTAAAAAATGGATTAAATAAACCTTATATACATTCCTTAATAAATTTAAATTACAAAATAATAAATAAAATATAGTGAGAGACCCAAAATGTGCAAGAAACTATTGATTTTATTGTGTTTTCTGTGTATAGTTTGTACAATCATTAACCGGTGAGTACCATGTCTTCTCCCAAACATTCATGGGTGTTTATAAGATGGTTGGAAACCTCTAGAACTGAACCCAAGTGGTTGGAAATGGTTACAAAGTGTTTAGAACTCCTAAAAGCTATTTCCCACCAAAACACAACTAGTCGTTAATATTCAAATATTCGAATTATTAACTTGTGTATTTGGTGTCTTTATTGCTTAAAAATTATTCAAACTTTATGGAATCAATTCTTAGGATCTATTTGGCCTTATCAAAGAAATTTAGAACCTAATTGAACCCTTGGGGCACTATTGGCCCAACTTACAACATTTTGTGTCCTAGTCCTTTACCTAGACAATTAGGACTTATCAATATTTTAGTACATTCTTGATTACAAATTGCCACTAAAGGCTTAAGAACATCCCAATTCACATGTAGGGATGTTTTATATCCTTTGTCTTCATTAGGTTCCATGGTGACCCTAGGTTTTTGCATAGGTGTCATTGCACCAGGGTGGTTCTTTGATTGGAGTGGTGTTATTTGTTACTACAAGGTGACTTTTGACACCATTTTCTTACTCATGTTGAAGACTTCGAGATCCTTTCAAGATCCCCTTGTTATTTTTCCCCACCTATCTACGTGTTGGTTGTCTGTTGTTAATGGCCTCTTTTGGCCTCTATTCTGTAAGTGGCCAATCCTAGCCCTTTGTGATATTAAAGGCGAGTAAATATACTGACAATGTGCCCTTTGTGGCCTTGATATGTAATAGCCAACACCTGTTGTATGTGTTGTTGAGCTCTTGACAGCCCCTGGGTTGTGGTTTTTTAAGGGTCAACCCCCCTTTTTTGGCTACATATTAATATAAAAAACATTAGCATTATTTCTATATTATTAATTTCAAAATTAAATATCATAACCTTTTTAATCACTTATTACATTTATTATTGTTTATGTGTTAACTAAATTAATTTAATTTTAATTTATTTATACTTTACAATTGCATATATATTTATTAACTTAATTTATTTATATGTTAATTATTTTAATAATACTATATAAAATATAAATGCATGTGTACATCTAAAATCTTAGTTATCACAAAGGCATTCCTTATATGAAGTGAACAACCCACTTTTTAAATTAATGTTTCAAAATTGAAAAGGATACAACACTGTAGAATTATTCTCAACCATATAATTTATATTAATTTAAAAAATCTTTTATTATTAAAAATTAAAAAATGTGTAAAAGAAAAATTTATCTTTTATTATTACCTTCCTTTACAAATATATCTTTTACAATTATTTTATCTTGATTTTTTGAGTTTAAAACAAATTAGCTTCATTTTAATTCTTGTTCTTGTTTAAGGATTTGTTTTTTATTAGATTTAAAATATATTATAATTATTTCTCTTTTTATAAATTACAAATAACAATTCAAAATTATTATACTAATTTAATTTATAATAATTATACAGGCGAATGAGGGTTTTGGGTCATGAGTTTTCAGGGCAGATTTGAAACAAGGTGAACGATTTTCTTGTTTTGTTTGAGCATGAACACCTAGTAGTTCTTCAAGTGATCCTAGACTTAAACAATGTTTCAGGCCATGTTGCTGCAGAGGATGATGGGAGCTCCAACGAACAACGTCTACAAAGGGAGTTGGGTGATGACATCCAACAACGTTGCGGTGGTAATCTTCTTGAAGATATGGAAGAGTAATGGTGATGCATATCACCAATTTTGTTCAAAGCTTATGCAAATAACAATAATTTCTATAGATGGTAGGGATAAATTAAGATTCATGGACATGGGTCATTTTTTTTCTTTTTCGATTTTGAAGATGAGTCAGCAATTTTGTTGGGTTTTCAAAGTAACCATTTTGGGGGTTGAGGTTGATTCTACATTTATTGGTTTAGTTGGGAAGTGTTTAAAATGCATAATTTGGGGCATCATTTTGTTCATGTTCAATATATGCCCATTTTGGTGATAATATGTAGTAATTTGCTAGCCTTAATGGCTTGGGTAGCTAGATTTCAAATAGGTAATATGGATCTAGGTTTCATTTGCAGAAAATCATACAGTTGTATTTATGGTTATTTCTGGCTTTCAAGAGCTTTGAAATTTCTACACTTATGTCTATTCTATATTGTTAATTTATAAAGGATTTTTTTCTCTTTGCTAAAAAAAATATATATATCTAATTAAATTTTAATAGTAATTATAGTTTGAATTAAGAATCTATCTTTTATTATTATCATGTTTAGATAAAAATATTATTGCTATCTTCTTTATTAGGATGTTCTATTTCATTTTTTTAAACTTATTTTAATTCTTCTTCTTCTTCTTTTTCTTTTAAGGATTAATTTTTACTAAGTTAATTTTTTTGTTAAATTATTACGTCTTCTTATAAAATTACAAATAATAATTAAAAGGGGATTACCTTGTGTAACAGTAAATTGGTTGCACTATTAATGGCGCAACCAAATTTCAAATCCCAACCTAGCTCTTAACAAGTGTTAATGTTGGTTTGGGCCAACCTTGGTGGACGTGTCGGAGAATTGTCAGGTACAATATTAGTGATCGTGCTGGTGGTGTGGAGGAGTTTGGAGGTGGTGGTCATGTGAGGAGGTGTGGAGGAAGGTGTTGCAAAGGAGCTTAAATATTGATTAGGTTAGACCCTCGCTGGAGTAGAGTGCTTGCGGAACCTATGCTAGACTCACGTAGGTTGTGTATTACTCAAGGATCGAGATTCTCCTTAGAAGGTGCTTCTGGAAGACTCTGTGTCATATCCATGTGGGTATTTTGTGCCCGGTGTCTCTGTATTTGACTCACACTCCTACAAGCTTGAGGTCCCTGTTGGGGTTTTATGCTCGCCAGTTTGGATTGTCAGGTTTGGGGATGAGGACCCCAGTTTGTGGCCTCACTAGTTCATAGCTCTAGTCAAAAAGCATTTACTGATAATAAAAAAACAGTAATAATTAAAAGATATTAGAATTATTTTATTTATTTATTTTTGTCTTATTAAAATTTTATTTATTGTAATCATATTTAAATTTATCCAATAAAATAAATTTCAAGTTAAAGTCTAAATCAAAATTTTGAGCTTGAGAGAGAGGGAGGGAGACTTACTTTTGATTACTCATTTCATACCAATAATTTAAGGATTGCATGTGTCCTAGGGAATTTATACTTAGAGTAGCATATAATTTAATTACTCTCTCTCTCTCTCTCTCTCTCTCTCTCTCTCTCTCTCTCTCTCTCTCGC
>MU223593.1:4582628-4619289 GCA_018584345.1 Thuja plicata
AGCTCTCATTTTCTGAGCAACTTCTGAGTTCTTCAGCTTTTTCATTTTTTGCTTCTTCTTTGTATCAGGTTCTTGCATGCAGGTGTATTCGGGGTCTGTGGATTTGCATGTTTGCAATTCCTACAATTTCTTCATCACTCCATATTTTTATTGAGCTCTACTTCTCATCTCTCTCTAACACACGCGCACGCGCGCATGCACACACACACACAATGTTTCTCCCTCCTTATCTCTATCTCTCTCCAAATATTTAGCTTTGTTACCTCTCTCTGTCTATACTTCATGAGTTGGCATAGTGTTAGATAACTTTTTTCTCTTGAAAGAGACGTCACAAGTTCAAACTAAATAGGGTGTAAGGTATATATACCTCATTTTAAGAACAGTTAGGTGTCTCTTGCATTCAGTACAGGGTATTCTCATGTTACGATTACCATATGTAACCCAAAAACATATGACTAGTATCATGGACTATAAAATCTCTCTCTCTCTCTCTCTCTCTCTCTCTCTCTCTCTCTCTCTCTCTCTTAAAATGAGTCTGTTGGTAATAGAAATAGATTATCTTCCTGATTTAAAGGTTTTGTGTCAATTATGTTTGGATCCTTGTAATTGGGTACAGATTTGATTTGAAGCTATCACTTCTCTATTAAGACCTTTTTTGAATAAACAACATCATATTCTAAATGGCCTACCAATTTGTCCCATGTACTACACAAATTTATGCAACAAATACACCAAATGTTTTCCTAAATTACTTTCCACGCCTCTTTGGCATACACATTACATACAAAGATTTGATTTCTAAATTACTATTTTTATTGACAAAAATACTTTAATTTAAAGGAATGCATTTATCTTTGTTAGATGTGGAAATTAAAGTTCAACAACATTTTTAATTATTTGTGTTTTCAATATAAATATATTTTTTTAGTTTTAACTTAATTAATAAAAGTATTAGTCTAAAAATTATTAAGAAATCTAGTTAGTATATTAATAAATTATTTTTATGTGTATATACTCTGGATACTCCAAAATTTCTAGATTATACTTTGTATATACTTTGTACCCTCTTTGTACTAATGCAATCCCACAGCTATATGAAACACTTTGTACTCAGGTAATACTTCTAGTTTGTATATAGAACATATCAGCTGCTTATACAATATATGAAGTTAGGTAGATTTGCAATCGACAGGCTTGTATGCTAACATTATGATTAGGATATGAATACTATGGACAAAGTCCAATGGGCAGCTTTTGTTTACACACACACACACACACACATATATATATACTTTATAGATGGAAATCTAAAACATTGCTTATGATTATAACCTCCCTCATGAGCCACTCAAAAGTGTAATTAATTTCACTTGCGCATCAATTAGTTATCTAGTGGAGGCAGATTTGATTCACATATACAAAATGTGGTGTTATTAGAGAATGGTTTTGGACTCATATTCATGGTACTCTTAACCTACGATAGACCTGCATTTACATTCAGATTGTTTTTAATAAAGGTCATTCAGAGGACATTAAGAATTTGAAGGTTGCTCGGACATTACCATATGCTCAACAGTATATCTAAGGAATTAACTCTTGGAATTGAAGTTACTTGTAACTTATTCCTTGGTAGATACAATATTTATAGATCTATAAATACATTTGTAAATATATCTTTTCAGGTATATCATACATATAGATTTATATAGTCATCATTGTAGCTTTGAGGTGATCTATTTTTCAATGGTCTAATACAGAGATCCCAGATTTAACTTTCACTATAAATAGGCTTACTCATTTCTGATTAATGGATATTCACATGCTTATAATTATATGTATACATATGTGTGTGTGTGTGTGTGTGTGTGTGTGTGTGTGTGTGTGTGTGTACACACACACTCACATGGATTATGTTTACAGCTGAGCTATTACGTAAACTAATATTCTAAAAGGAGAGCTATCTATATAACATATTTTTATCTCTAGACAGATTGTTTAGATATAGTTTAAAGGGTACCGCTTGGTCCTCCTTTCAATATACCTAAAATTATATGATTAATGTCCCTTACCGTCTTGCAGTAGGAGATCAAAATGATAAGGGACCTCAATCATATAATTCAAGATTTTATATGAGATTTTACAGTCCCTTTATGGTGTTGGTCTAGTATTATATGGACTCTTGTATTCTTCAAAATAGGGAATGATGATAGAGTATTATGTTTGTCAATATTAGTAGCCATGATGGAATTGTGGATGGTTTTCTAAATAGGTTGCTAGTTTCTGTTTTGTTGATATCAGTCCATTATTAGATAAGGTATTTCTTAATGATTTAATCTCTAGCGACTTTATAAGGTATTTGGCTTCTTGTTAGCAAATTAATTTCATAGAACATTTGTACCATCTGCATCTGCCATCGAGAACTCTCATCCCTTGAAGCTAATATGGGATGGTAAGGTCTTTTTCAACCTAGACACTCATATGACTTAACAGTCGGAGTAAGGTAATAATGCCATGAGGTAGGTTTTATTTTTTTAAATGATGTTCTTTTGATGTTTAAACTTTGGATTTGGTAGATTTCTGTCTTGTTTTTCAGGAGGACTAGACCAATCTAGCGCCAAGTACAAATCTCTCTCCGAAGAAATAGAACCAACGGTTGTTACTTCAAAGATTATAACAAAGATGTATATACATTCAATCATTGAAATCTTAATTGTAACATGATAATATTTGAGGTAGTGGGTATGCCCACAGATCTATGTATTTGAACAAATCTCGATAGACATCAAGTCGTGGGTATGCCCACGTATATTTTGTATTAGTAACATGACTTATTGTCCCGGGCACAGCTAGAGGTTTTCTCGTCCCTGCTCTTTCCTACCAGCGCCCGCATTGAGCGGGGTTATTTTGTAAAATTAATTAATTTAATATCAATAAAATTCTGGCTTCGACCTTTTACCGATCAAAAAAAAAAAAAAAATTTATTTTTATGAAGTTTTTAAATATTATTAAAAGTATTAATTTTTAGATTGGTTATTTAAATAAATAATTAGTATGGTGAATAAATAGAAATATTTTTAAATTAATGGACATTATATGTTCTTTTTTTTTTTGAAATTTATGATAAGTTGCATCACTTCTTTTTTTAAACATACTGTTTATTCTTTAACAAGAGACTAAAGGTTTGAGTTGAAATATCATATATAGAAAACCTACAAAATTATTATATTAAAATAATATTTTTGTTTCTATTGAAAAATCTTGCAATTGTAAAAAGATGTATTAAATACTAAATTGTTTTTCTAGTGTTCTAATATTTCAGAAAAAATATTATTATTCTTTTGATCTATTTTTGAATTTTATTAGAGTGTTGCATAGACTCTCCAATACCACATGGGTAGGGGGGAAACTAATCCTCATGACCTTGTGCCTATCATAGGAAACTATTGCCAATCAATCCACATTGCTACCCTATTGTCTATATGGTCTTACTTAATGATTTACACATTAGATTAATATAATCAATTATCTTAGATGAATAAAATAATGTTAATTTATGTATTTGAGATAAATTTTGAAAAATTAAATAAAAAAATATCATGAGTTTGACAAAAATTTGCTGATATTAAAAAATAGAAAAACAAGGGAATTTTCCCTTTAACAACCATAGTCCAAAGGTGTAAAGACCATCAAAATAGAGAATCAACAACACACTAACAACATGTCAACACAGAAAACTACAACAGTTAATCAACAAGTTGTAAGCTATATCTAACAGTGTACTATAAACTACTAAAGTATCTACCCTAGAACCATAATTAAGTAAACTAGTAGAAATATTTAAAGAATTTTAACAAAAAGCCCCCATGTGTGACTAACAATATCAACAGAAAAAAGTAAACTAAGCATGAGGAGGAGACTTAATATTGTAGTTATACTGATGGAGCACATGGCTCCAATCCTCAATTAGGAACTTAAACAGTTCCTTGTAGTTCCCTTCATCCTTAGAATCTTTTCCAAATACCTTTTTTGTGCATCAATTGTACTAGTTGTGCATCATGTGAATGCTAAACCTAGAGAAGTTGACCACCTTTCTTTCAAAATCAAGCATTTTTTCTTTTTATCATCCCCAACTCGGTCTTCAATGTCCCTAGCTCTTTAATCATGGTTTAACATTCAGTACAACTCCCTTTCACACTATTATTGTTAGCTTCCTCTTCATTCGGCATTGCATCCTGGGTTAGGTCAACCGACTCCATTTTTTATCCTATCCGAGATGTGCATAGAGCTATTATTTATAGATTTCTCTAAACTTTTAGTAGTTTCATTTTCATCCCTTTCTCTATCAATCTCCTCCCCTTTCCCTTCCTTCTCCATAGATTTAGCAATCCTCCGATCCTCATCAACATCCTCCAAGTTATAATTAACCAATTGGGCCTTTTTACTCCTATTGGCCAAGCAACTTTCCATCCTATGGGACCTTTGTTGGTTTCTCTCATTTTTATTATCCTCCTACCCAACCTCTTCCTCTTCCTTTCTAATCACCTCCCAGATGGTAAATTTGGGATTTTTAGCCAAAGGGGAGAAATTTTACCCTTTCTCTTAATCAAAGTTGAAGGAATGGTAGCCTTACTTTACACAGCTCAGTAGAAATCATGTAGGGTGTGTGAGTTTTTAATGTCATAGGTCGTGAGGAAAATTTAGAAGCACTGTGGTCATAGATACACTTCATTTTTGTAGCGTTGGGGTGCCAATGATATTAGCAGGTGATGATAAGCTTGAATTATGAGCTTCCTAGATAACAATGGGCTAGGGGGACACAAGGCCAAATGAAATTGGTACACATATAAAATAGGCCCTAGTACAATGGAATCAGTTTTTTTGCCCTGGTTTGTAGTATCCTTAATAACCTCCATAACCGAGCTCTCTAAAGAGTTTAACATGAATAAGGGGAAGGAAATAAGGTCATGATTCCTAAAATGGTTCAACATAGGCATATAGTAAAAATAATAAACTTTAAAATTCCCTTCCAGGGTGAAATACTTCATGATCATGAGACATACCTAACTCTAGGGTGGCAGCAGTTGCTCCCTTTTAAAGCCACCATGCATTTTAGTTGGGACTTCACTCCCCCTAAAAATTTCATTGAGGTTATCATTGTCGGCCACACGATTAGTCTTCTTCCATTTGCTTCTCTCAATAGAGATTCTAGTAGCTTATGCAACGACTTCACTATTTTTGAATGAAATGCCTCCCACGGTGACTCTCTTATTCTCCTAGATTTTTATCTCTAATTTATTGATGAATCTATATAAATGAGAAATATGTTTATATAAAGTTAAGGTTTTTAAAATAGATTAATAACTTCTAACAGTCAAATCTCACTCTAATATTTGAATCTTTTAAATTCTAGAGAGTATAAATGTATGTAATGAAATGAGTCTATACACCAACCATCTAAGAATTTTGTCAATTAGTTAAACATGTGGCTTTCTCAAAAAAAAAAAGTTTAGTATTACGAATATGTTTATTTAATCTTTCTTACTAAATTCATCCCTCTAAAATATTTCTAAGAAAAAATATATATATTTTTCTCATTAGTATCAAGTAGATAAGAGTCGTCATTTTCCACAAATATTAAGAACACAAATATATTTTGAAAAATAGAAAATAATATATTTTCTTGAAACAATGAGAGGTTTCACATTCAATGCATATAATTACAAATAAGAGTTTGGTGATTATACTTTTCGAGAGATAATGTAATCACTCTAATGCTTTATGTAGAATATTTTCCTAAGAAGAAAGGTTAATCATGGGATGCAAGCATAATTTAATATACCTTACTTTTTACTATTTTGAGAATTAAGATAATATTTTTTAAGAATTTTTTTATTTTAATTATATAAAATTGATTAAAATTTATGTTTTTAAGTTAAGGTATTTAAAGAGAGGGATAAATACATGCACATTTCTAAAAACTTAAAATCAATGTTTAAATATTTTTGAAACTTTTAAATTGTTAATATTTGAGTGATTCATTTTACAATACTCATATGAAGAATTATAATCATAGTCAAAGTCATTGCTTAGGAACACATTTCACAAAAAGTGAACAAAGCAAAAAATGCTATTTTTTTTAAAGAGGATGCTTAGAATTATTAACACTAAATGTGTTAAGAACTTGAATATAATGTGAAAGGGGGTGAATCAGTACATGTCTATTCCAATCAATTCAGCATAAATTATCATTAATAAATTCTCCAAACATCACAAAAAATAGTAAGCAAGAAACAAGTGCACATCAACACAAAGTACACGAGACTTATGTGGAACCTAGAAGAGAAAAACCAAATGAGAATAACTTCTTGGATCTGTTGCCTGAATGCAGCCTCACAAAATATATTAAAGAATTTAGAATATTTAAAGACACCAATCTACAAGAGAAACCAATCCCCAAATAATTGTTTAGGTACGCAACTACATGAGGCACCAATCCCCTAATCCAAGATTTGGGCACAAACTCAAACTATGAGACATCAATCTCAAATACATTAAGATATATAAAAGATATATTATGTAGACCTTCGAGGTTGAACCATCTGAATCACCTTGATTTGATTAGCTCTAGAACACTCTCACACTATGCATGGGATCTTCAATTGAGTTCACACTCTTAACCTAAATTGAGTAGAAAGTTTTTTTTAAATATTGTTCATAAATTCTATTCACACTCACCACTCTCAACATCATTGGAGTGAATCTAATTGACAATATATATTAATTTCAATAATAATTACCATCTTATGTTAGTCCTAATTATATTTAATAATAGGGACATGTCACCTACATGCATACATTAAACCAAACATGTATTTGACTAGTTCCTAAAGCCCACACGTTACTCGAAGAGTGAGGACACACTATGCATTACCCAACACACACTCTACTAGCCCCAATAAACATTCGCTAGGTTCATCCAACTCATCTATAATACAATACTTTTGGAACATACATCTAAAACACCAAATTATAGGTTACAACAAGTATAATTTCAACCTTAACTTTCCTTCCTCTTGATCTCAACCTCTAGAACTTGAAAATTTGTGTCTTTGAGTATACCCTTACTTATCTTCCAAAATGCAAGCTATGAAACATTACTATGGTATAATGTAGTACAAAACAAGTTACTTGTGTATACACATTTATGAGAAATAGACCTCAAAATATACCATAGTACTATAAAATATTTTTCAATGAATGAAACATGACTAAGATGATAATTTAGTGACATATTAAAAAAGATAAATCCATCATAGCATGACTTTGTTCTTCTAGAATACAAATGCTCTAATATGGCATAACAATTATCTAAGTTATTGTACATACTAGATGTTTGAAATTGAGGGGAACATGACGATAATTTGTGTACATCCATGACTACCTACTTTAGATGTTTTTCATGTCATATTAGAATTAATTAAAATTCCAACAACTTCCTAGATACCTTGACAACACTGTAGCAACGCTAACTACAACTTTGACATCAATGATAATGTTATGCTCATCAATATTCTCCTTTGTCATTGATGGAAAATAATAAGATTCCACGAAAGAAATTACCCCCTTATATTTAAATTGGGTTCTCTCCCTATGTAGAAAATATACTTCCAATGTAGTTGGACTTTCTTTCTACTCAATTTTGGCTTTGATGCTTCTCGATCATTTTGGCTTCTTCTTTGGAATCCTCTTTCTCATAGGATCCTTTCTCTCTTGAATGGTATATCATTTTTCAGTTTCCTTTCCCTCCTTTTATATCAATGGAAAAGGGACACGATGATTCTTCTGCTATGACTCTTGATCCTCTTATGAGAAACAATTTGTGCATTGATACACTCTATACTTTTCCCCAAGACCACCAAGTCCTCTTGTGGTAGGGAGTCAATACTCCCCATCAACCTATATTTCCTAAGATACTCAAATATCTCCTTTGAAAGGGGTTTTGTAAAAATGTCATCAATTTTCTCCTTTTTCTCAACATATTCTAATTTCACTTATTTGTATATAATATCATCTCTCAATAACTAATAATTAAAATAATTTTTTTCTTATAATACATTATCAAATTCTTTGAGATGTTTATGGCACATGTATTGTCACTACTCACCATAGTGTTAGCACAAACAACAACATGAGAGTTTGAATGAATCTCCTCTCTCAGAAAGTGAAATAGTTCACTCCAAGGTTACTGAAGGCCAGTTCTTAGTCATGCAAGATAGGTCAATTCAAATGATATGATTGGTGTATGAGGGGAATTTGAAGGTATTTTTAATGGGTAAAAGTACAAACCTGTGTCACACTTTTATAAAGGAAAAGAACCACAACATGCAAACTGTTCTACTTTAACGACATAAAAAGTGGCATTTGTATTTAGAATTTGAGGATGATGTAAATTGATGAAATGTGTAAAAATGGATGAAGTTTATGCCTATAATTTGTTAATTTTTGTTGAACAAGAATTGAAATAGTTTTTTTAATTTTTGAAGTCCATTTTTCAATTGCTGAAAACTGTTGAAAATATGGGGTCTAGTTCCCACCAAACAAGTATATGCAAATAATTTATTTTTCCTCTAATTTCAAAATATGTTATAGATAAAATGTATAGCTAGTGCAGAAAAGAAGAAAGATTGGTTTTCAATGTATATTTTCTCCATTATAACTGCTCAAAGTTGAACATATCTGAAATCGACAATTTTCATCTCCCATCAAATTTCCCCTATCAAATCTACACCATTTAGAAAAAAAATTACATAATCTTGAAGAGGACTCTCTCCTTTAGTGTAAAATATAAATTTTAAATTTTTGATATGATTTACTATTTTTTTATTTATTTGAAGCAACATCTTTTCGATTGTTAAAATACCTACTTGTTGTATTTTAAAATTATAATATATTAGATCTAACCAAAATACTATAAACTTTATATGAAAATATTCTTGACTCTGAGCTCTACAAAAGGGTGTTTTTTATGTATTTTTTAAAATATCATTAAAAAGAGTAGGGGTTATTGAAACATCGATTTTCTGAAATAATTTTATTTCTTTGGTAATTGGTATAAAACATGCATTTAATAGACATTTCTAATTGGAAAAGTTTAACCACTTATCTAGCTTAGCTAAAATTAATCTAGCAAGGCCATATGTTTGATGAAAATTAATTTTTATTTAGAAATACTCAAATATAGTTGTGTTGATAAGTGGTCCTAAGACGTGACACAACTTTGTACTTTTACCCTAATGACTTAGCTAGATTGAGAATTCTAGACTTGGTTCTTTCTAACTTATGATGATTCTCTTTTTTGAATACGTTTTAAAGATAACTTGCAACAAAACAAATCTAAAATAAAAATGCAAACTCTATTAACCTAACCTAACATAACATTAAAAATAATTATTCAAAAGTAAAGAGTGGTACAAGAAATGAATTTAAATTGTATCTAATTACTCGGACAATAAATTATTACATTGTATTTTGTTACTTTGATAATTAGATCGGATCAATAAAACCATATATACATGAATTAGAAAACTCACAACTCATACAAACATATAGTGCAATTGTCAAGGAATATTTAATTAAAATAGATGATTTCCAAAATTCATCACATCTAAAAGGCATTACTCATGTGCACATATGAGACAAACTTATCCTTAGGACCCATGAAATATGATCAAAATAATTTTTCACTCTGGACAAAACACACATGATCATCAATACCATATGATACAATGTTTGGAAAGAATGCAACAATAAATGACTCTAAATCTAATTTTTATTCAAATTCTCATATTTAGCAGCAACATACACATTGAAATTGAAATACAATTTGTTTATAATATTTGAATGAAGAGTTTCCAGCCCTTATTACAATGAAATCAAGCATTTAAATAGTTTTTCAAACACAAATTTTAAATCCAAAACTAGGGTTTCTAGGCATGATTATGGGTTGAACAGGAATTAAAAGTGCAAATAAACTCAATAAAACTAATCCAAAACTAAAGTTAACTAGTTGGGAGTCACGTCCATCAACTTAGGTGTTATTTTGGAACTTCAGAAAAAGTACAAATTTAATGTCCTTAGCTAGAGCCCATTTTAGTGTCCAAGGCTTCCATGCGTCATTTGTCTTTTTTCTATGTAATTAATTAATAAATATTTCAATTTAACTCCTCTCTTGCTTTAATTTCTATGTAGGCCCTTAATTTTAGGTGTGTTACTTTAATTATTTCCTCTTATTTATTTCCTCTCACATACATAGGCCCTATTTTATTATGGATGGCCTTTTGTATTTGTCTTGAGTTCAACCTTTACTTTGAGTACATTTTTGGAATCTTAATATACTGATTGGCTCTCGATATGAATTTGAGCCCAAAGTTGTTGGTATAGAGAAATTTTATGGGTATAGGGAAAACCTAACTCACCCCATACCTAGAAAGTCACCCCATACTATGTAGCTCGTGGGAAAATTTTAATTGTGATTTCAACTAGGGTTTTAGAGAGATTTTTAATTCTACTCGGCTCTCTTTGAGTTTTGGGATCCAAATGGGCAAGGTGATATCGATTGTATCTAGAGGTGGTTGTTATTTCATTTTATCCTCATTCACTATGTTATCTAGAGAGGTTTTACTAGGAATACCTTCTTCTAGTGTTGAGGATGACCTAGGATGAGGTGTTATTGGTTCCCTTGGGATAGAAAGGGTTATAATATCATGTCCTTGTGAAGTAGGGCTTTCTACCATGGTCATCTTCCTTTCGAGAAGCGGTTTTTCTTCCTCTTTTGATGATTCAATGATTGTCTTTCTAGGACCTTTGCTCAACCTTTTATACATCCTTTGAATATGCTTAGGTGCTTCCTTGTCTCATTCTTTCACTTTGGAAGACCTGGACCTTTGATGTAGTGAAGAGGGTGTTAGAGAAGTGGTTGTAACAAGTGTAATATCTTTCTCTTCTATTTTTGTCCTTGTTCGTGGAAGAAGGTTCTTTGGTTTCCTCCCTTGGCTCTGTTTATTTATGAATTCTAATTAGAACTTGTTCTATGACCACCCTTCTATGCCTTGTTGGATGGGTAGGAGGAGCTAGTTTAGTGGCGTTCTTCTTGTTTTTGGAGGTATTGGCCTATTCTGGATATGGTAAAACTTCTACTTTGGGCATGTGGAATATTTGATAAAGCATGTCAATCCACACTTTATCCCATTTAAGTACATATTTGGCACTATGTTGCATACTCTCCTTCTCCATGACATTCACATCAACATTATGGATTGCAATATCAAAAATCCATTTTAAGTGACATGATACATGATGCAATTTATTCTCATTATCTTTGGATCTAACACTATTAAAGACCCACATCCCCTAATCCCAACTATCCAAGTCTAGGCCCTATTGGTTCCTGAAAAGGGTTTACACTACAAAATAGCAACCAAGTTGATCCTTCAATTACCTATGGAGAAGCCAACTCCAATTTTCAATAATCTCTGGGACTTGGATCAACTGACAAGGGTCAAATAAACCCTTCTACCCTTTGGGCTCTGCATAACCAGGGAGGGTGATCCCTTAGTGTATTTATAATTACTGCATCATTCATGTAAATAACACTAACACAAAGCAAATAATCTCATATACAAGCTCAACAAAGAGGGAAAATGCTATGAAATGGCTACTTCCTAGTGATCCTCAACCTATTTGGAGCATGAGATAACAACACCAAACAACAACATACATAAAATAAAATAACTTTGTGTGATTTTAAGAGTTGAGACCAAACTGAAAACATAAGATGCGTAAGACTTGACTAGTGCCAAGGGAAGGGCTACCAAGTCACATAACCAACATTTCATCATTAAATATCAAATATGTTTTACAAATCTTTGAAAAACATTATCACATTATGATAATAAGACCACTAAAACTTTACCATATGATCATTCTTAGAAATCTATTGTGAACACAATACTCTTGTTACATTTGCTGAAGCAATTACTCCACTCCTTGAACGGAAGGCAACAACAAATATAATTCAAATGCAGCAAATGTGCATGAAAATATCCAAGTAATCTTTCATCATTAAATTCAAAAGAGTACTACATTCAAACGATGTAGACACTCTCATAATAAAATATAGTCATGAAGCTCATTGCAAAACACAGAGATATCTCAAAATTAATGTCTAACAGTTATATTTTACCCCAGCTCTACATTTTTTACAGAGCTTTTGCCTGCCGTGCAGAACTTTTAGAATTTGGAACCTGTTACAATGAGAAAAAAAGAAGAAGTTGTAGTGAGGAAGAAGTTTCCCAATTTTCTCAGCTGATGACAAGTGTCATTCTTCTATCTGACCTAATTTGGTAAAGCAAACATTCTCCTTCTCCTTCTCTGGCTGCATTCTTTATCTTTCAATCTGTCCTGATGCTCACACATGTTGTTTGTCATTGAAAATGACACTTCTCCTTTCTTTTGCAACTGTATTTTCCTTTCTTTTAAAATTACACTCTGCCTCCTACGTGACTATATTTTTCACTTGGAAGCATTTCTTATTTGCTGCACTTTTCATGCTGGTTACAAAACAATATCTGAAATTTTTATCTCTCTTACTGTGACACTTGGCAACTTAAAATAGCTCCAGCACTCCCCACTTATTTTGTTCAAGTATTCTCTGTTCTTTGTTATCATTTTCATATTCCAATTAAAAAAATCATCTGGAAGCATCTTAACATCATTCTTCTGTTCATCCTATCCACATTGTGCTTTATGAAAATTAACATCAAAAGCCACTTTCCAGCTCTAACCACTCATTGATGAAATTAATTGCCCATGTGATAGTATTTTCCCCTGCAAGGAAACACAGTTTACTATTTTTACCTCACTCTTTCCTCTCATTCTTGTTTGCTCCTAAGTAAACATTTTACCGAGGGAAAGAAAATAATCTTTCACATGAGGTGCATTATTTCTTGCCCAATTATTTTCACAAAATCACCCATCATAAGATAAAACTTTTTATAGGTGAAATAAAATATAAGTTCATATTTTTTAAGTGAAAAGATAATTCTGAGTGAAGATCTCTAAGTAAAACTTTTATCTCGGAGGTTTTACCGAGTTGAAACAACAATCTGTGCAGTATATTTATATTTCAAATATCTCCATTTTCTGATTTAATCACAACATACCCCTCTTGCACATAATTTCCCCTCTTACCTTTATCTGTATATCTTACCTTTGATTATAAAAAATAAACACTTAAATCAGGATACTCTGGGCGTATTCTGCTATCGTGGCATTTCTGGGAACACATTTCTCTGTGGTTTCTGGGACAGTTGACAATGCATTATCTAAACTCCCGCAATTTACAGTCATGTCTGCATAACCATTGTAAAATATGAAATGGCATTCCCTTTAAGGCATTTGAACAGTCAACGTGCCATATCTTTGTTTTTTCTCCAAGTATCTAAAGCCTTTCAACAATTCATGCATACCCCTGCACTCATTTGAACTGTTCATTCTTATATCCTTCCCCAATCGATGTCCAAACCTGTTCCAATGCATCCATTTGCGTTTGCTGCCATCATCGCACCCAGTAGCATTTCAATCCCAAGTCATGATTTGAAGCTTTCTGTTGTTACAACTCACATACCCAGTATAGGCTTTTCACATTTTTCATTCACGTCTTCCAGGCCTTTCCACAGATCACGGTAAACACAAACAATACTTCTTTGAGGCTTCAAACAAAATAGTTTGCGTGCCATGTTCCTTCCTTGGAGGACGTCCATGCCCCGCTCCAGGCTTTACGGCATTGGCGAGCAAAAAAAAACTTAATTTCATCCTGCTCATATACTTCACTCTACAAAACCCAAACTTTCACCATTATGACGAAGTTCCCAAACTGAGTAAGTGGCCTCCAGGACTGACCTCAAAAACTATTCAAAGTTTCAAAACACACAATTGGATCGTGGCAACTGACAAACACACAATTTGACATACAAACATTCACTCTGCAAAACGACTTTCATTGAGATGAATGAAGTGAGATTTTAATCTTTAAAGTTACCCATTTCATTCTCTCTGCCACTGGGACATACAGAAACCATTTCGAAACCCTGTTATCACACCTTTGTTAAAAATATCAAATCTTGTTTCTGGAGGTTACCGCTGAACTGATTTGAACATTAAGGTAGAATGTGTTCCAGATATATTTACCCAATTCCTTTAGGTCTGCAAGATATTGACGCTCAAACTTGACCATTTTCAATCTGTTCTGGTTATGCACATTTAAAACTAAATAAAGTTAATTTGAAATAGCCTTAGTAAAAATGCTAAATGACCTTCTGGAAATCCAGGGATCTGCATACTAGCTCATTTTCATACTAAAATCAAAAGGCAACAACTAACATGTCCTGATGACTAGATGATTATTTTTTATTAATCTCCAAAGTTTGCCTCCTGCTAACAATGACACTATGTAAACTCCATACCTGAATAAACTTCTTTGGAACTGACATAGCAAATAGGTCAAATGAATTGACCAGGGCCTGAAAATGGGACTAGGGGTTATTTTTCATGATTAGAACATGGTGCAACACTTGACATCTCAGAACACTCATCAGATTGTGAAATATGACACTATGAAAAAGGTCATTCAGAAAATACGTCACTGAAAATACTGGTAATCTGAATAAGTTGATTTAGATTTGGCTTGAGAAAGGTAACAAATGGACTCATTGGTGGCTCAAAATGCAAGCAGGGGTTCCTTCTCAACTATACAATATAGAGGAACAACATTCTCATCATGGTGACCAAATGGGTGTGAGACACATGCCTCTAAAGAAGGCTATTTCATCATGTCTGAATATGTACTGCATAGTGCAGTTTCGTGTAAACCGCTTAAACTGGGTGCATGAAAAACATGTCTAAACTGTTTGTGGGGGCCCGGTAATTTATTCCTTTCTTAGTTCCTAATTGCCTAACTTATGAAATTTATCCTTATTCAAACACATACAAGAGGATCCAAGGATCAGGATACACGGAACCCTCTAGAAATATGCATGGTGTTAGGAGTAGGCCCTACAACTCTTGACACAAGAGTCCTTTTCTTGTTGGGGAGTATGGTGCAAGAGGGAAACGTCTATGCAGCAGACTAAAACGTATTTCTTACCAAGGGGGACACTTAGTTTTTTTTTCAACTTTTTTTCAACTTTCTTATTATGTTTTACGTTTTAGTCTGCTATTTAGCCAATACCGTGCAAGAGCACCCAAGTATTCAAACACATGCAAGAGGATCCATGAAGACAAAGGAGGCTTGAAAATTCATTTGGAATTAATTATGCCATATTGGAGCCAATAATGGCTTTACATTGTAATAAACCAAATGCAATATCAAAATGTGCTAATGGTCCTAAAAAGGACCATTGGACCAAACTATGTAATCCCTAGCGTTGATAAGGGAAATGGGAAAGAGGGGTATTGTATCCTATATATGATGTAATATGTAATGGGATCCTAAAAGGATAAATTTCATAATTTAGGCAATTAGGAACTAAGAAAGGAATAAGTTATAAATTTGAATTTTCAAAATGTAACGGCTAGTTAGTTTTAGAAGGGAATGATAAAAAAACAAAGTTTTAGAGGATTTGAACTATCCAAACCAATTTAAATCGGTTGTGAAAGTTAACCAAACAATATATGCGCCTTATGAAAGACATGAACGACAGTGGTGTGTAATTGGGGATCCATTTGTACGGACTGTCTCAAGAAATGCAATAAAAACAACATTTTCTGTTATTTCTTTGTAAGTTTGATGGTTCTTTTATTGTTTTCATTGAGTTTACTTTGT
Source organism: Thuja plicata (assembly GCA_018584345.1). Classification (NCBI taxonomy): domain Eukaryota; kingdom Viridiplantae; phylum Streptophyta; class Pinopsida; order Cupressales; family Cupressaceae; genus Thuja; species Thuja plicata. The sequence continues at coordinate 4,598,509 of MU223593.1, forward strand.
TGATGAGTAAGGAATAGGGATTAAAGTTTTTTCTAACTTCTTATATGGTTTTGTAATCCAAAAACATTCTAAATTAAACCAATAGTGCTTACAGACTCAGAAAATTTTATTTTGTTGAGAGTTTTGGTAGTTTCCATGGGGATCGGGACCATTATATGAATGTAATAATTTTTTTCTCATAAAACGGATTCCCTATGACACATGTATGATATGCTACTAACCTTATGCTTGCAGAGAAGTTGATAATGAATGGGTGATCACTGAGTTTTGGTAGTTCAAAGTGCATGAAATGTTGCTACATGTATAACAGTGAAAAATTTGTCTTAGTGAGACCATAGTTTTCATTTGGAATGTGTTAGGGCATGTTCTACTAATTCTATTTCAACTTTGGTTGGCTCAGAGAAGTGGTTGGAAGTGGGAGAACCAATAAGCCCTAGTTTAGGGGTGATTTGAGGAGGGTTTTAGGGGTTTTGCATCAAATGAGGTCATGAGTGCAAATTGAATGGAAAATCCTTTGATTAGGATCAAAAAACAATACTGTTGGGAGTTATAGTGTTTTGGGATAATTTTATCTTACAATTTCTTTGTAAACATGGGTTAAATTGCTCTTAGAAATAGTCAATTGTCCATGTTCTGTACAGATTGCTAAAAGGAACCCTAGATGGTTTTGGGATATGTTATAGAACTCAGTAAAGGGTATCTGAATCTCTAATTATTTTTGGAAATGTTTTGTAAAGTTTGGAAGAAAACTAAAGAAAATAGTCTTGAAAGGGCTAGTAGGCCTAGTTGGAAGGTCTAAGTATGGTTTGAGACATAGTAAAGGATTAGGACTTTGTATAAAGTTGATCCACATTGGATTGGGCTATAATTAGAGTTCAAAAGTCTTGGAAGTTACCTTGGAAGCCAAGGACCAAGTTTCATCATATAGGAGCCATAGGGTGCCTTGAAACATTAGAGAGGATCCAAGGAGTTACATCAACTAAACAACCTATTTAACATAAAATACTCGATGCACCATTACCCTCTACACCAATTTTAAGATTCCAACAGGTCCATCCTACAAAAATCTCTAAAATGGACTTCATGATCATTAATGCGATATCCTCAATGGTATTCTATTTTAGGTACATGTTTCAAATGTGACCAAATTACATAGCTAAATGTACCAATTTGGTGAAATATGTCCCTATTTATGTTCATTGGATTCAAAGATAATTCTAATGACTCAGCATCTACACTCTTGGTTGCCTTCATATCTAGATATTTATTTGCACCTTTGATGAGAAATTGGAAACTGGGCTTTTGCTTGTTTTCTATTAGTTTATGGGCAACACCCACCTACTTGAATAAATCCATAATAATCAATCTATTGCAAGGATATCTTGGTAGCTTATTTGGATCTAGTGTGCATCCTTCTATTCTTATGTAGGTCAAGATTTTAAACTAGATATGAAATAGCTACCAAATCTTGTTACCGATGCAACAATGTATGGGGTTAACCTCTTTATGAATTCTCCTTCCAATGCCCTTATGACATCATATACAAATGTATCATTGACAATCACATAGTCCTTTTTTATCCTCTTTGAGGTCAACTAAGGGTAATGGTTGTATATTATAACATTTGGATCAATGAATGACTCTTTCTTCCTCAATCCTAGACATGTGGCTTGGGCAACTAGGAGGTAAAACAAGTATAAGTTCATATAATACTTCTAGTCATTATTTACTTAGATCAATTTTTCATGTATATTTTCACTTATCAACTTTCTCCATTCAACATAATCCTTCCTGTTCACAATAGTTTTGATGAAAAGAAGCATCCATGGTTGGAAATCTGTAGCCTCTAGTAGACCAACCACTTTTCTCAGAAGAGTAACATAATCTTCAAAAAGTATATATAGTGGGGCCCTATGAATTATCTTGCATTCCATTAACATGTATAGTGATTGAACTGAAATTAGAAAATTGACAACTTTTACTAATTCTAAGTGCTTCACTAAGGATGTTGTCCAGTTCCCCAGATCTAACTTGGAGGACATTCTTTGGAGGAATTTATCTAGATCTATGTGTTATCCATTATGTTTTTGTACCTTGACACCATCTTTTTGGTAGGGAGGTAGCTAATGAATTTTTACTCCATTGGTGCTACCTATTCTTAAGACATAACATTGTTTGCATGAAAACATATTAAAATAGTGTTCCATCAAAATATCATCTTATTTCCCTTTGACAAATTGCATACTTATTGAATTTGAAACTGCATTTAACACTAGGCATGTGAACTAACATTAATTGACCAAACCTTGACACTTGTATAATGACCTTTCAAAGGTTAGGAATGAGACTTTATCAAACCTCACTCTGTGAAGAGTACTTGTACCTAAGGCTTGGGGGTCAGGGGTGTAACATCCTTGACATATAGTTAGATACCAATAAATCCATCATATCCCATCATGAAACATATCCATTTGCAATATTCTCACATTGACTCATTGGATTGTCCTCAACGTAGTCGCACAGAAACATGATTTTTCTCTTACTTGAATCAATAGAGGCTTGTGTTGTATGGTACTCATCAATTGATGTAAACTTCTAACACCAAAAATCCTTTGACAATTGTAAGGATTAGATCGGTCTATATCTGTTACAAATATGAAATGAAAGTTGCACATTTTTAAATCAATAATTATGATAACATAGATGAACACCAAATTAAATTTTAATTTAGAATTTTCATACAAAATATAAATTACCTTTCACTTCCCAAAAAGAACATTTGTTGTATTTGGTGTCCCGACTAGCAAAATGATTTTGACACCATTCAACAATTTTCTTTGAATTCTCTATCATGTTACCTATAAATTTTTGAACTATCAATTTGAAGCAAATGGATCTAAGTTGAAATTATACTATTTGAAATATCTAGATATATATATTTAACTACTGTTCACACCATTTGTACCTACAAGTTCATGTTGGAAAAGTGCACGCTTCACACATGCTCCTACTCCATCATGCTCTCCTTTTCCATGTCCACTTTCAAAGAAGTTCCACAGAAACTTAACATTGCGTCTAGCATGTTGCATAGCTAGCCAATTAAAAGCTTTTGCGGATTTAAATTGTCCTACAAGATTAAGTTATTGTATGCACAAGATTATGATCATTTAATAATTTAACAAGTAATCAATGAGAATAAAAATGAATTGAATTGCATACACTTACCTGCACAACCATCAGACCAAATCCAATGTTGTGAAGCTTTTATCCTGCGATTCGCAATATCTTCAAAATACATTGCAAAATAATGAGCCACATAGCTCTTATCATGAACCTTATCATCGCTGATATAAAAATGAACCTCCTTGATGATAATGTGTTCATTTGGATTGGTACTTTCTACCTCATCCAAATCAAATTGTGCATGTCTATAGGTCACTTGCACAAATATTGCAACTTTCTCAGAATGATAATATTGAGCTTGGAGCTCTGATTGAGGGGAGAATGTATAGTTCTCAGATAAATCTACAACTGAAAGAATACAACCAGGTCAAAATTAATTTTTGGAATGACGAAACTAATTAGCTTTCCATCGTGCACCATGAAAATGCTGGATATGTGGATAAATTATAGTACAGAACCTGGTCATAAAATCAAGGTAGGGAAATTCACTCTCTTTCAATACAAGTTTTTTGGATTCATCTCCGGTCTTAGTTTGATATGTCTCATATTCAAATCTCTTCCACAAAACTGGCGTTGAAACATTAATATTCTCAATTTGCAATGGAAATTTATGTAAATCTCCACAATCACTACATGCACTCTTTATACATTGTACTTTGAACTCATCTGAATCTTCTGAATTCTCACATAAAATAGACTTAACAAATTGTGTAGTACCTCTAGGGATGACCATATCAGAATTCAGTAATGTCGTAACCTTTTTATATGATTGCAAATATAGATGAAACTCAACATGATTTCGACAACAACAAGTTTCACCTACCTTGTTTATGCGTATAAAGAAAGGGTGTAATCTCTCAACATTCTTTGACATATTTTTCACATCTGAAAATTCTTGCTTGAAAGCTTCAAACAATTCAATTTGTGTTATATCTATAAAATGTTTTGGATGTGCAGTTTTCATACTGGTCTCTTGATCTTTCATTTGTATAGTATCCCTTCTATTAGAAGAAACATGGGAGTGGGCGGTCCAATATTCAATGACCTATCTTTTTACTATAAACCTTATGGAAAGACATATTGTTAATTAGTGCCAAAACACTTAGTCATTCATATGGTTACAGTGCTAACCGAGCCAGCAGCTTACAGTGTTAACTAAGCTAGCAGCTTTAAGTGTTAACCGAGCTAAGCAGTTGCAGTGTCGACCGAGCAGTGTCTGTCGAGTCACCAGTGTTACCCAAGTTGCATACCATCTTCGAGTGATCAATGTGGACCAAGGCCCAAGCACCCAGTGTCAACTGAGTGCCAGAGTTGCCAATTTTTCTATGTCGCTTGAGTGTCAGTATATCACCCGAGTGGATTACTGGACCCGAGTATCAGCATTGAGCCAACTTGGTGAATATTGTTTGAAACTATTTGATATGATTGTAGCTGACTTATAGAGGTAATTTATTTGGATAGGTATATATGTAAGACACTTTTTAATCCAAAAATATCAATCAATCATTAATTACAACAACATTGAATACATGTATGGATGCGAATATGAAGAGGCAGATTGATTAGAAGGATACAACAATATAAAGGAACAACAAAGACTCATCTATCACATTCAGGTGATCAGTACTACATAAAAGGATCTTATTCAGCAAATTAGAGTTGCATAGAAGATCATTCACTGATTCATTCTAACAGGTGTATCAGTCAAATCCTTTAACAGGGTGGACCTAGTTTAGTCCTTCACAAATATCCTAACAGAGTGCATACTTAACCATAGTGTATAAATATTTTCACAAGGTGGACCTAACAGTCCTTATTGCTCCTAACAAGATAGATCATCAGAAGTGGTCAATTATAAGCTTTAACATACCAACTTTATTACTATAGTTCTAAAGCTTGTGGGCATCATCCCCACCCCATTTTTACTTTCTATTTGGAAGGTTTCTAGGTCACCATATCTCATGTCAAGTGTTATGAATGTTTATTGCTTTTATGTTCCATGCATGCAATTAGATTAGTCAATCTAATAAAGGATAAAAGGGAAGAATTTTTATTGGTTCCTGATTCACCCCCCACCCCCCTCTCAGCCACTGAGCCTGCAACATATTTCCAACAATTGGTATCAGAGAAAAGGTTCTCTTATCAGAAGTTTAACAACTTGAGAAAATATCAGAGGCAATGGAAATATACAGACTAGATAAAGCCATTGAAAATGAAAAGAAAGATCTACAAGTGGTCATGGATCAAATAAAAAAAACTCAAGGACCAGCTCTCTGGTTCCCTGAAAAGAAGAAAAGAATTAGCAATGCAAATGAATGACAAAGGTTACATAGAAGAAAGAATTGAAGTTGTGTTCAAAGAAATAAAATCTCAAGAATCTAATGCAGCCATTGAAGAATTACTTGCAAAGAATCTCACTTTACATGAAGAATTCAGAAAGTTGAAGAGAGAACAAGAAATTCATTCAGTCAAAATATGTGAAGTCATGAATCAAAAGAACCAAGCAAAAAATGACAGAGAAATGACACAAAATGATAAGAGATTTCTAAGTACAAGATTAGAGGAAAAAGAAAATGAAATCCATCATTTGTCACTTCAGCAAGAAGATATGATAAATCAACTCAATACTAGTGCAAATCAAGAAGTTATCAATTTGAGGACTGAAGATGAAAGACTGCAAAATGATCTCAACACTGAAAAGAAAACCAATGAGAGGATGATGAATTCACAAGAAAGAATGAATCAGTTGACAAAGAAAACTCAATTCAAACATCATGGAAAGACTGGATTAGGTTATATTGAACAAGGTGAATCCTCATAGCAAGGAGCTCAAAAGAACAAGAAACCTACATGTAATCATTGTGGTAAGTTAGGGCATACATCGAATAAATGTTGGAGCAATGGGAAGTCAAATTTTAATGGTAAATGCTACAATTGCAACAAACATGGACATAGGGCAAGTGAATGCACTCAGAAACCTAAGTTTGGAGGAAAATGTTTCAATTGTAACAAACAAGGTCATAAATCTTCAGAGTGCAGAACTAAGAAATGGAACCATGTTGAAAAATTAGCTAAGGAAATTTTTGGTTGGGATTACAACACATGGAACTTATGTTGTCATTGTCGCGAGTATGGGCACATTGGTGTAAATTGTGTAAAGACTCACCTCAGAAAAAAGAATCCTACTAAGAGATGTTATTTCTGTAAACAACTTGGTCATCTAAGCAATAATTGTATGAATAGAGAAAAAGTGGATGTTGGTTTTGCGAAAGGCAAAAAAATTGTTTCTGAAATCAAAATTCAAATGAGTCAACAGTGGGTAAGGAAGTCTCCTGATTATTCAGACTAAAACAATGAAGGAACAAATGGTACCCAAAATGGTGAGTTGGGTGGAACCACCATCTCTGAATAAAGATGTAAGGAGATAACAAGAACTGTGCATACAAGCCATCATGCATCAGTTCCAGATATGCTAGCAAGTCCAAATCTGCATATTGATGCACTGGGACATATTATGGTTCCAACTGAGTTACTCTGGCTTAACTGAGTTAAGCCAAGTTGTATGATTTCAAAGATGCGAAGTTAGTTTTTGTCGAGCTTCCAAGTAATCATGGAAGAACTAACCGATATATGACAGCTACTATGTACGGAGCATTTAATGAAAACTTAAAGGTGAAATTTCTCATAAATGGTGAAATCAAAAGGTTATTGTTTACTAAATTTTATAGTTTGTAGAGAAATTAAGAGCTTCTAGCGATTTCAGAGAAAATTTGTTCTTGAAAGCTTTAGTTGTAGCGAAGTTTCATGAATCCACCAAGCGTTATGGAATCCTCATCTAGCAGTAAGATCAAGAAGGGTTCTGAGATGTTAGTGAGGAATGTAGTCTGCGAAGCACCAAAGTTCAAAATTCATCCAGTGATTGTAGAGGAGATAGATCCAATGGGAGCCCATTCCCAAATTCCTCCCAAGGTACTGTTGATTCATGAAATTCAAACTTTCTATCATTGTACCATTCAACAGCTAGGCACACTTGAGCTGAATCAAGCATATGAGGCACTATGTGTGGATGGAAACCTAAAGCTAGAACACAAGCACCTCGAAGTCAAGGTTTTAACCCATATCTTGCATATGCTGAAGAATTTCTAGATAAAATGGATTAGGTTTATTCTAAGTTGTATTCACGAAATGCATTTCTGTTAGGAGAAACCCATGAAAATTACCAAGATGATGGTACACCGAGTGACAGGGTACCTAATGCTCGATAAACCTAAGGCGACTAAAACCCTCGCCCTAGCTGATCTAGCTAAGTTGACTCTTGTTGAGTGGGATGGAAGAGGCATGAAGTTGAATGGAGTCACTGACATGGAGATAAAGTTTTGAATTCATGTGATTGCACATAAGATATATAGTTCTAGCGGACCAAACAGTGTTCAATGTGAGGTTGTGGACTTGGCATACAAAGTGGTCAAGAACAATCTATCATTCGAGCCGAGTTGCAGCTCATCCAACTGAGAAACAACATGGAGAGCATCCAAGCATCTAAGACCAATCTGTGTAAGTTCATTTCACTCTTGGTCTGCTTATTCTTTTATGTTTAAAAATTTTTCCCTTCAAAAGGCACAGTTGTATGGAAGAAGGATAGGCCTATATTTTATGGATGCTTACTTTGAGATTTTCAAAGAGAAAATACAAAACAGATTCAGAATTCGCAAACAATTGGTAGAAGACTATAAGGATGATATATGCTTCCTAGTTGACTGTGACAGAGTGCACATCCAAGGATTAAAACCCAGGGTTGCATGGGCGAAACCTCTTAAATATGAGGTTAACATTGATGAGACTAGAGATATTATTGAGGCTCTTATTAATGAGCCTATTGATCCTAAAGCAGCATATTTTGGTACTTATGAAGAAGCTAAGGGAAGAATATCATTGGAAAATGAGATTCCCAAAATCTTGAAGAGAGGAAGAAAAAGAATTGAGAAGTTTGGAAAGAAATATGGCAAGTCATCAGACTCTCCTCTTTCGATCACTGAGTTCAAAGGGGACAACATAAAGGAAGAAGAAGAAGAACCTGAGAAAGAAGAGGAAGAGGTAGAAAAAGAGCCTCCTAAGAAAAAGAGGCTAGCCCCCAAGAAAACACCAAAGGTATCTACCCCTACCTTTAATGCAAACAATCCCCAAAAATTTAGAAGAAAATTGATATTGCCAAAAGAAGATGATGAAGAGGAAGAAACAGTTACATTCAAGAAGCCACCATTTACCTTTGAGAAAAAGGTTGAAAAATTTAAGGAAGGAAGTGGTATGTCAAGTCTCAAATCACTTAAATATGCTTCCAGAACCAAGGATGAGAAAAATCTAATTGAGGATGCATTAGTAGTGAAGATGGAAAAATGGAAGTATGATCCATCCAAATTGAAAAGCCAAATGACTGAAGACATTCTTAAGGCAATCACCATTCACTGGAACAATGTTGTCCATATTGAAAGGGACATCATAAAACAAACCTTGAAGCAAGTCATGCCTACATTGACTGATAAGGAGGTAAAAGATGCTATGTCTAAGTATGAGAGTAGACATACTCCAAGATTTAGAACTTTTCAAATTTTGGGCAAGAAAATAGAGAATGTTGTGCAGACCGCAACTAGGTTGTGGAAGTCCATTTTTTATAACAAGGAAGACAAGGAAGATGATAAGACAAAGGAACCGAGTATAGACCCTTATGCGCAGGTTAAAGATGAAGAACTACCTGAGGTACAGACCATTGAGTAATCTGATGCAGAGCAGATAGCAGAGACAGTGATGGCATCCCTGCCCCAATCACCTAGTCTAATTGTCTTATCTTTGAGAAAGGAAAATACCACAAAGTCTACATCAAGACTATTAGGAACCGAGCATCAAGCTCTACCTACTACTGGGCCAAGCCAAACCGAGTCACAACAAGACACTGTGAATATTTCAATAATTGGTACTGATTCTACAGTTAGTGCAATGACAATTAACGACCTACTTCAACTGAACACTGAGTAAGGACGATGATGGAAAAGGTAAGGAAATATTTCCTTCACCCAATCCCAAGGTCAAGGGTAAAGAAAAGGAAATAATTACTGATTAAGTTGACCTTGAGGAAGACATTATGATTCCTAATTGGGATCTTTCTAGCCTGAGAGTCGAGCAGATTGACATCCTTGGGGAGCTATGGAAGAAAAAGAGAAAAAAAACAAGCTCTGAGCTAAGAAGAAAAGGAACAGAGTGCTAGAAGACATCAAAGGTATATTCCTAGATACACTAGAGATTGAGGTCAATGAGAGAGACTCTATAATGGACCAAATTGTTGACATAGTTCACAAGTTTAACAAAGATCTAAGTGGTCAGGAGAAATTATCGCAGAAGGCAGAGAGAAAATTTGAGAATAAGGTTTTAGATAATGTTGCAGGTAAGATTGCAATAGATCAAGTGAAGATATCCACTATTATTATCTCTCTAGAAACTACTGTGAATAATGTTGTAGTATTTTTTGTAAAGTTGAGTGACACACCCAGTTTTACCATGAAAATAAAAACAAGCTGATAGATATTGACAATTATTTGATGGTAAGTGCAAGATAGTTGGCACTTGATCCTAGTTCAAGTTCAACACATTTTGTTAAGATCAGGTATATGACTGATCTGCAGGCAGAGTTACTAAGGGAAGAAGGAAGAACAAGGGAATCCCTATCAGCTATACAAATCCAAATCATTCCTCATATGGATGTCATGCAAAAACATATTTCTCACGCAAAGACACTCATCCATGATAACAATTTTTCAGTTGTTGAGCATATGATGGAGTTGTCTGCAGAAATTCAGATTGAGTTGCACATCCTGAAGGTGTTGCAAGACAATTGGGACAATTCTTTGCCTCAAATTTTGAAGGTACATAGTGATTTCCTTTCACACTTTGGTATTACCTTGTAGATATGCATTTTTGGCATTTCTATCAAACACAAGGGGGAACGATAGCATATATGTATACAAAGGAAAATGTAGAGTATATCAGAGCATATATATGATGAAATACATGTACAGAGAAAAGGAAGATATATATAGCAGAGTTACAAAAACAATTTTGAAAAATAAAAAATGATTCAGTTGCAACCGAGTTGTAGAACAGTAGTCAAAACCAAGCTAGGACCCAAGCAAGCACATGGAAAGGGGGAGTTTTGTCTTATCAGTTTATTTGATTAGAGTTTTTTGGTATGATTGGTATGATAAGTGTTTTTGTCACTAATGCCAAAGGGGTAGATTTTAGACCTTATGGAAAGACATATTGTCAATTAGTGCCAAAACTCTTAGTCATTCATATGGTTATAGTGCTAACCGAGCCAGCAGCTTACAGTGTTAACCTAGCCAGTAGCTTGAAGTGTTAACCTAGCTAAGCAATTGCAGTGTCCACCGAGCAGTTAGTTCCAAGCAGTGTATATCAAGTCACCAGTGTTACACGAGTTGCATACCATCTCTTAGTGATCAATGTGGACTGAGCACCCAATGTCAACTGAGTGCCAGAGTTTCCAAGTTCACTATGTCACCCGAGTGTCATTATATCACCCGAGTGGATTACTGGACCTGATTATCAGCATTGAGCTGACTTGGTGAATATTTTTTGAAACTGTTTGATATTATTGTAGCCGACTTATAGAGGTAATTGATTTGGATAGGTATATATGTAAGACACTTTGTTTATCCAAAAATATCAATCAATCATTAATTACAACATCATTGAATACATGTATGGATGTGAATATGAAGAGGCAGGTTGATTAGAAGGCTACAACAGTATAAAGGAACAACAAAGACTCATCTATCACATTCAGGTGATCAGTACTACATCAAAGGATCTTATTCAACAAATCAAAGTTCCATATCAAATCATTCAATGATTCATTCTAACAGGTATATCAGTCAAATCCTTTAACAGGGTGGACCTAATAGTTCCTCACAAATCTCCTAACAGAGTGCATACTAAATTGTATTTTATAAATCCTTTCACAAGGTGGACCTTATAACAGTCCTTATTGCTCCTAATAGGGCAGATAATTAGAAGTGGTTAATTGTAAGCTTTAACATGTCAACTTTATTACTGTAGTTCTAAAGCTTGTGGGTATCATTCCCACCCCAGTTTTACTTTCTATTTGGAAGGTTTCTGGGTCACCATATCTTGTGTCAAGTGTTATGAATGTTTATTGCTTTTATGTTTCATGCATGCAATTAGACTAGTCAATCTAATAAAGGATAAAAGGGAAGAAGTTTTATTGGTTCCTTATTCACCCCCCNCTTTTTCCCCCCCCCCCCCCCCCCTCTCAATCACCTAGCCTAAAATATATTTCCAACATTTACATCTTCAGAAATTTTGTCTTTTCGAGGAAGTATACAAATATTAACCCAATTCTTTTGAATATTTTCATCTAACATATCTCTCTTCCCAATATATCTTTGAACAGTTCTTCTAGATACATTCAATAAATCAAAAATTACATGTACTTGTTTTCTCTGTGTCAACCTCCTACTACATAAAGTAGTCATCAATGCTCTACTTGCAACACTTAAATCAGCTCCTCGACTTGAGTTGTTAATGTCGTTCAATGCATCTTGAAAATTTTCAACTATTTTTTGGTTTACATTGTCTCCTCAGTTTTTCTTGTTATCAACACCTAAAAACTCCAAAATAGGAGGCATTTCTTTTTTCTAGAATAACCTAGCAAATAATTGTGCTTTTCCAATCAGACTTTTATTTTGAAAATATTCATCCCAAATGTTTTTGCATTGTTTTTTATTGTGATTTCAGATACCAATTCGTCAAATGAAATTTGACTGAAAAGTGAATCCTCATTTCATCTCCATCAAATTGCCCATGTAAAAAGATATATTTCCACCAATTTGTTCCCCTACTTGAATTGCATCTTCTTGAACTTCAACAGGTTCATCTTCATTACGTTTTGTATGACCTTTCATTTTGTCATCCCTTATTCGATCATAGTTTCTTGTTTTGTTCCTTTTATTCCCCATTGTACAAATTGTTCAAATTGAGAGCTTCAATTCACCTGCATACACAAAACCATATACTCTTGATAAAAAAATCAAAAATAATATTGATAAGTTCATAATTTAAAATTGAACAATGCTTTAATTAAAAACAGAAAAAAATCTCAAACAACTAAAATAAAAAATAAACTTGCAAAAAATACAAACCACCTTGATAATCTTAATTCATAGTTGCCTCTTAACGCCAAAAAATACACCTTTAAAACTACTAAAAAATGATTTTATTAAAAAAACATTTTTTAAGTCGCAATAATTGTCAATTATGTTTTTTAAATTTAAAAGAAATGCAATATATATGAACTTTGAGGGTCATGGTCATCCACACGACCATGTTTGGCCGGCCTCAGTTTTGGCCGAAACAGTTTTGGTCGGAATTGTTTCGGCCAAACTTACTTATGTCGCATCCCATGTGGAAGCCAAATAAGCAAAAAAAAGGACAATTGAAAACACGTCACTTCTAGGGCTAAATTGTCCATCAAAACTCAATTTGTTTTAAAATCTAAATATACCCTTTTGTAGAGCTTGGAGTCTATATTATGGTCATATAATTTTTATAGTCCTTTGATTATATATAATATAGTCTAAGTTGAAAAAACTCTAAGTAGGTATTTTAACATTGAAGAACACGCTCGTTCAAAGAAAATAAAAAAAATAGCAAATCATGTCAAAAAAATTTAAAACTTATATTTAACACTAGAGAGAGTTCTCTTTAAGAATATATAATTTTTTTGTGTTTGGTGTATATTTGCTAGGGAAAATTAGGTGGGAGACAAAAAACTGTTAATTTCGGGTAACTCTGACTTTGAATAGTTATAACAGACAAAATATATACCAAAAACCAATCTTTCTTTTTTTCTGCACTAGCTATACATGTCATCTAAAATATATTCTGAAATCAGAGGAAAACAAGATTATTTGCATATATTTTTTTGGTGGGAACTACACCCTAGATTTTCAGCATTTTCAGCAATTAACCAATGGACTTCAAAAATTAAAAAACTATGTCAATTTTTATTCAAAAATTTTAAATAAAATTATAGGCATAATCTACATCCAATTTTACACATTTCATTAGTTTACAATATTTTTAAATTCTAAACACAAATGCCACTTTTATGTCGTTAAAGTTTAACAATTTTGCATGTTGTGGTCTTTTTCCTTTATAAAAGTGTGACACAAGTTTGTACTTTTACCTTGTTATAATTCTGAGTTACTTTTTCTCATTCACTTTAATTCCTTTAGACCCATGTGTTCATATTTTCGTCGAGCGGGGCCACGTCTTTAATTTTCCTAATTCCTAGCGCTTTATTTCTTTATCCTAAGTTTAAATTTCCCCGCAAGCCCTTTTTATTTAAATCGCAAGTGTCATGCAACTTAAATTTAATCCAACGGATAATGCAAAGCCTCAAAGGAGAGATGATCACAAGATATTCATCAAGGCATTGCGCTTGGAGGCCACGTGTACTTGGTGGGTTTGGCATATTTTTAAAGGTCATCATAAAGCTCAAGCAAATCCTATTTAATCTGACAAATGGCACTTTGCCTTTACTACAAGATGTAGAGAGATTAACCTTAAAGGCATTGCACCTATGTGAAATTTGTCCCTTTTTGATAGCGCGGGGCTTGTGTTTTAAATTCAGCAGAAGGTTAAAGTGGTGATAAGTCCTGATGAATCCTACAGTTAGCGTAAAGCCTTAACCTCAAGATGTGGTGATGTTACTGTTCAAGGCATTGCACCATCTCGACGTGTGGCGGTTGTCATATTTGGGGCCCATTTGAAATAGATTAACTAATGGTTAAGTCTTAGAAGACCATAACTGGCGTAAAGCCTCAAAAGAAAGACATGTTTGACCTAACATTCAAGGCATTGCGCTTGATGGACACATGAAAAGTGGCGGGCTAGATATGAAGTTAAAGTAAAGGTAACGGGTAGACAACTTAAATTTCATCCAATAGTGAGTGCAAAGCCTCAAAGGAGAGATGATCATGAGATAGTGTTCGAGGCATTGTCCCTGCATGAAACGTGGATAGATGATGGGACCCGACCAGAAGTAAAGAAGGCTAAAAGGTTGGAAGTTTCAAAAAGATCTAACGGTCAGTGCAAAGCCTTAAAGAAGAGATACTAAGAGATTAACCTTCAAAGCATTGCTCCTAGGTGACAAGTGTCATATCTGAGATTATGGGCCGCGGGTTGTAAAGAAAGGTAAAGGCATTGTAAGTTGATTTTAATCTGATGGTTAGCGCAAGTCTTAGGGAAAAGATGATAGATGGATAGTCTTCAAGGCATTGCACCAGACCGACACATGTCAAAGTTGAATGTAGTCTTTGTCGACTATTGTTGACCGCATGATTTGAGAGGACGTTGTTGAGATCTACGGTCGTGTTTTAAACTGGTTGATTTGATAAAGTAAATTTACTAAACTGTTGGGCCACACAATTTCAAATAAGGCGAAAGTAATGGCGGAACATGTGGCCATCTCAATGGAAATTTAATGCTAATTATTGATCAGATTGTGTATAAGATTGTCCACTTGAGTTTTCGAATGCCATAATTGTTGAAGTGATTGAAGCAGAGCCGAGTTGCAGTGTATTATGTATGTTTTCCAACTTTTGCAGAACGGGTAAGTTGCTCTGTTACTCCACTCTGAAGCATTATGAATTTAAAGTAGGGTTTTGGTATTGTGAATAGAATTTGATTTGTGTGCGAATCCTAAGACTTGCTGATTAAAAAACCCTAATTTAAAAATGGCTCCCAGAAGAGAACTCACAGGAAAAATAGACTATGAAGAAATGAATGTCTGTGAGGATCTTTTACAACAACTAGTTAGATCCACAAATGACACTACCAAGATCAAGGAAATGGTTACAAAACACCCTCGTTTGAAAATTGAGAAGGGTTTGTATGACACAGATAGATGGGTTAGAGATGCAAATATTAGCATGCCCGGTTTAGCATTGTTCAAAGTGGCTTTCAGCCAAAGAAATGCATTTGCATGAAATAGAAACATCTGGCAGTTTAATGTTGGAAAATTGGTAGTCCCAGGAGTCTTTATGGATATTGATCTGTTAATCCAAATAGCAAAAAGATATGATAGTGTGGACAGGGTTGTAAGAGATATAAATGGAAAGGTATTGATAAACATTACAGCTGGAGAATTGAGAGAGGTTTTCCAATTAAATGAACCCTCTGTTCAAATGGATAAAATTGATTTTGATCAATTTAAGAAGGTATACAAGGCTCAAAGGAATTACCTTAGAAATGGACCTATGCAAGAGTACTTTTAAAATATTGGAGGTCTAGTTGTGGTAGGACCTAATACACCAAAACCAATTAAATTGGATTATTTCAAAGTGAAAACCATAGGTGTATACAATGCTTTGAGTCACATCTTCAGAGATGATGAAGAAAATGAGATGCCCATTCATTATATGTTCATGGTGGTGCAGATTCTCCATCCACATCTAGCCATTATTTTTATTTTGCTTCTTATGTTGCTGATTTAATACACAATGGTTTGATAGGCATAAAAAATGCAAAGGTAGCTCACCCATTTGGTTGGTATTCTATGATTATGCATATGTTCTTGTTCAAGGGTGTGGATATTTTGAGCAAGAGATGGATTTAATGAGAGTCAAAGATGGTGAAGAGATGCTTGTCCAACTATGGAGTACAGAGTTATCGTGGGATAGAAAGAGGACAGCTACGTTACTTTTGACAGGTGTTTTGCTTCTAGGCTTGGAGCCTTATTGTTTTTTGAAAATCTTAGGATCCCCAAAGGTTTATTAAATCTATTAAGACCAAAAGAATTTTCTCAGACTATTAAGATATTGCATAATTGGGTTGATGTTATTTTGTATCCTATTTCAACGGTTTTCAGAGTATATG
Source organism: Thuja plicata (assembly GCA_018584345.1). Taxonomy (NCBI): domain Eukaryota; kingdom Viridiplantae; phylum Streptophyta; class Pinopsida; order Cupressales; family Cupressaceae; genus Thuja; species Thuja plicata. The sequence continues at coordinate 4,614,658 of MU223593.1, forward strand.
GTTTCAGAGGTACCCCATATGTACTCCCATATCAAGTCCCTCTTAAAATGGGCATTGCAGAGATAATGAGGAAAATTGGTGGACTGTAAGAGGAAGCATTGATAGGAAAAGGAAAGGGCACCATTTTCCCCACTATCACAAGTGTACATTAGTTTATTATCACTAAGGGGGGTTGGAGACATTTGCATAAATATCTTGAGCCTTATCATCTTACAACCTCAGTAATAAGATGTGTTGACCTTGAGGGATTCATAAGTGATATGTCAAGGATTTAAGAGATTTGGACATAATAAGAAGTATCATCCAGAAAAAGGATAGAATATTAAGAAAAGAATATTCAAAGGCCCATTTTGAGATATTTCCTAGCATATTCAAAAAAGATGGAAAACTAAAAAGGGAAGCCAGATGGACGAGGGGGATGGTAAGAGCTATCAATAAGGAGCAACAACATTATCAACCTAGAAAGAACATTCTTGTTTGTTCAAACTGTAGAAATGATCCAGGAGCCCAGATCATACTTTGGGTTATGGAAAAGGGAAGTTGAACAAATAAAGACAAAGTGGGATGAGTTGAGTAGAAAGAAGGATGAATTCATCAACTTCCCTTGGCCAAATGATGAGGTGTTCATATCCTGGAAGGATAGATATAATTTAGGTTACCAAGAAGGAAAGGATATTGTGTGATTTTCAACAGATGGCAGTCCCCCTAGCATTTTGAAATGGACAAGCAGATACAAAATATCTTTGAATCATGAGACCAAGGAAACAAACTCCATATGGCGATATATGAATAAGTTTGAAGCAGTTGCAAGGACCATGCTGTTAGATGACAAAACACTTAGAAGAATCTTGTAACAAAGTGGTTATCACTTCTCTTGTATATTTTTCTTTTGTATGAGTCATATAATTTGTCCTTTATCCAATTGATCCGTAGCTTTTTGCAATCCTATTCTATAAAAGGATTCCCAAGATCATTGGAAAGGGCTGGAAAGTTGAGTATTGTAAGCATATGTAAAAATTTTAGTCAGGCAATAAAGAAGATGTATTAGATAAGTGCCATAAGTAGTAATAAAATTGAAGGTCTATAGCATATTATTGAAGTGGTATATATCTGATTGCAATTTGTATACAAAAGTTTGATTCCTTACACTTAATACAAGCATCCTGATTTCAATCTCTCCTTTGGTATTTATCTTATGAGTTATGGATTTTCTAATTCATTAGCATAGAGCTTATCTTTGTATGTGTTTCTATCTTTGAGTTCTTATTTAGAATCAGATTAAATAATGATCTGAGTAGAACAGAGGTTCATATTGGTAACTACCAGGATCTTATAAGAAGTGAGGGTTTGGGATAATTGTGTTTATGACTTGGAATCTTTGACATCAGTTAATTTATGTGTTTCTATATTGGCCTAAAGGATATTGCACAATGGATAATGCACTGGTCTAAGATAAATATCTTCTACTTTGACACATGTTTGTTTAGGTTTGACTGTATTCTTCAATCATAGAGATAACTCTAAAATCCTTTAAAGTTCCTTGTTATTTTGTTGTATGTTCTTAATGATAACTGATAATTAGTGAGTGAGTGGTTTTCATTCAGTATTGTCATTGTCATTTTCTATTGTTCTAAATCCAGAGTAAGTTTGGAAATTGTTAGATATTGAGCTGGATTAGGTCTACCCACCTTGGTCTTTCAGAGCCAAAAGTGTAGAGGGCGGTCTTGTCCCTATAGTTGGTCCAATTACTTCAGAGTTCCCATACTTGCAATTAACCATTCTTTAAGATCAATCTCTAAGTATATTGGTAGCTTTTAAGAATAAAATCATTTCAAACACCAACACACCACAAACAACATGGTAAGGGCCTCCATTAAATTATTAGTATGAAAGCCCTTATACACGGAAAAGAAATTGGACATCACTTTTCTGAATATTTACATATTGTGATAGAAAAGATAGTAATACTAAGAGTGGGACTAAAACTAAACCAAGTGGGCAGAATATACATATAAAGAGCATAAAATTTTATTTTGTCATTTCCTTTTCAAAAGTAATCTAGAAGCACTTGCTAATTTATATCATGTAAAATGGTATAGTGCAAGGGTTTTGTTAGGTTTGAATTCTTGTACAGACATATATAGAATTATTTTTAAATATTCAAATGACCATATCATTATTGTTTGATCATTTCATTTACAATTATTTCTTTGAGAATTACTTTTTTCACTCCTCTATATCTTTGCATTGGTCAATATAAAAAATGGTTCAAAAATGTTTTTGATATTAAAATCAGCCAAGACTAGGGGGCTGACTAATTACAAGACAAAAGGAAAGCACAAGATGTGGAAACACTACTAGCACAAACCAGAACCAACAAAAAATCAGCCAATACCATTTTTTAACATCAAAAACCAACCCACCCAACTGAACCAAAAATTAAACTTATAAAATTTTCTACCAAAGGAGTTAATACCAACATAATCGGTAATCACATAACAAAAAAAAAGCATATACCAACTACTGTCGTTAATTTTAACCATCCTATTAAAACCACTACTATTGAAATAACACCTACTACTATCATAGTCCATACTGTAAACAACACAAAACCAACAAGTATAAACCAGACCCTTAGGGGTCTGCAACAACAAGTTAAAGTTTAGCAACATAAAAAGAAACAGAACAAAATCATTTGGGGCTGCTCCCTGGATTCGACAGTAGCTTAAGCCAGTCATTAGCTAGGAATTGGAAGAGCTTCCCACAGTCCCTCTCCTTCACAAACCCCTTCAGGTTCTCCTAGTTTAGCAAGTGCAGAGTTTTCATTTTCGAGTGCATAACCTTCACCTTAAAATCTGCAAGAGTGGTAAAGCTCGAATTAAGCTCCATGATCATACTCTTCAGCACCTAGATTTTCTCTTTCACCTATTGCATCTCCACAGTGTAAAAATACTTCTTCATCTCTCAAACCTCAACCTTATCTTCCCTTTTTCCTTCTAGACTCCCATTGTCAATGGATATATTAGCCTCATTTCCCCGTTCACCAAGAGGGGAAGTTTCCATGAGTGGAGATCTCTCCATTTTAACCTCTGCCGCTTTCTTTACCAAAAAATACAAAGAGATTAATTTAAAACTAGCCTAAACATGTGTAGAGTCCACACTTTTCTCACCTCCAGCCATAGCTGAGTGGATTTTTCTCTTACCAATATCCGAACTATCCTTTTCCTTGGTATTCCTCTGCTAACCCTTCTTACTCTTTCCTTCAATTTTCACTTTTTTCATCTCTTCACTATCCCTGGACTCCAAATCTTTATCCTCCTCCTTGAGATATCTCTTCCTAACCATTTTTTGTTTCATTTGGGAGTTTGAGGCAATTCTGTGGGACCTCCTATGGCTTTCATTATCATCCTCATCCAAATCCTCAATGTTGATTTTCTCCTCCTTTTTACTCTTAGCGGGACCCTGAAGGGTTTTTTTTAGCTTTTGCATAGAATAAGTAGGGGTCTTCGAGGAGGAGGTTGGAGGGGTATGATTCTCCACTTTTTGAGTGGGGGAATTAGCAGAGTCAGGAATGATAACCTACAGAGAAACAAATCTGGGAGGTCATAAATCTCGATGGAAATTATAGAGGCAAAGGATCAGACCCTAGTGAAAAATATGGTAATGTTTTCTCGCCTCCTTCATCACACACACATAAATCACAAAAGACTCAAGAGAATGAAGAAGGAAGAATGAAATAGAGATTTCTTCATTATATTGAAAGTGGTTTAACAGAGGGAAATGATAATAATAGCAGGTTCCAAATCTTCCTTCAAGAGTTAGGTATTTCATGATGATCAGGCATAACTCATTCCAGGGCCCCGGTAGCTCTTCACGTTTAAATCCTCCACGAAAGTAGATAGGCTAATCTATTTTCTTAAAGAAGTTGTTCATGTTGGTTTCATCTTTGCACTTTGTCAGTTTCTTCCATTTTTTTCCTTCCATAGAAATCCCCATAGCTTGAGCTATAACCTCTTCATTGATTTCAAAGCTAATACCATTAATGGTAACCTTACACTTTTCCCAAGTGTCCACCAGTTGCATAGAAATATTTTCATTGCAGTCTTACATGGCTTCCATATACAGATACAACCCACCTTCCTTGAGATACATAACGACACAGGGTCCTTCAGAAACCCGTCCTCAATTTTCAGAGTCTCCACCCTAACCATGTCACCCCCATTTCAGCGCCCAGGTCAGAATCCATCCCTCTCTCTTGATTGCTCACAGACATCACACTTTTGGTACCACAACTGCACACTCTAAACCGCTTTAGACAACTCTCCAACCAGCCCAAACTTTTGTTCTGGTATATCTTGGTCTCCCAATTAGTGAAAATTAGAATAAAAATCACACCACCTCTGTAATGTCCCCGCCAGGGAACCCATAAGGAATCAGGTCTTATGACCAAAATTTGCAACTAATTTTTTTTTTTAACATTACAACATTACTACTCCACAATTACATTCCTTAAGGTTCCCTTAATGAATTTCATTTACTAACACATTTACATTACTTATCCAAATTAAATTTCATTTCCTTTCTTTACTTTCACATTTAGAATTTAAGAGATAGGGTAGAAAATAACATTTC
>MU223593.1:4622243-4651799 GCA_018584345.1 Thuja plicata
TATATATGCTCAAATATCTCATAAAATGCTAACTAAATAATAATCATAGTCCATCATAAAACCCAAAGTGTCAAAGCAATAGTCCTGTCCATCTAACATAAGAAGATTCTAGGGTGGGCATTACAACCTCTCTCAAGACTAAAAAGGCACCAGATCAAGAAAAAATTATTGTTCACATGATAAATCACTTTAATAATTTTAGAAACCCACTTGTTAGAATGATTACGGCCTTCAAAATAGCTATTAACATTAAAGTTAGCAGTCACTTCACTTGACACAAAATCTCTGATGATCCCCATGCTATCTTTTCTCTTAAGCTTGGTCATACAACCACCATATCTAATAATAATGACACTTATAAGCATATAATTAATACGCATCATGCCTTTAACATCCATTTTTTCAAAATTTGAATTCTGACCGAATTGTGGCAGTAGCTGCCCTACCCAGCCAATGATCTATGCTAAAATTGTACCTCATGATAAGGGAAATATATTATGTTTCCTCCCAATGAGCAATTGCATCTGTGTCGTAAGGGAGCCCATGTTTCTCCAACACTTCTTCTCCTTTATGATAAGCCCTTTGGCCGCCATAGCGTCCACCACTGCAATACCTTCTCTATAAATGTGCTGCAATTCAAATTCATCGAGCCTCAGAAGGAGGGCCCGTGTATCTTCTAATATAATCTGCATCATCCAGCTAGACTTGAACTTTCCCTTAACCATTTCAATCATAATTTTTTAATCTCCCTCAATTATTAGCCTCTTAATAGCCACAGGGACTGCCAGTTTCACTCCCCAGAGTAACGTCGAAATCTCAGCAACAATATTCGATCCCTTTCCTAATTTGATAGCATAGGCCAAATGCATCTCACATTTATGGTTTCTAATAACTCCTCCATGAGCCACCAAGCCATTGCAGGATGCCCCATCAAAATCAAGCTTAAGGAAAGGGTCGACCAGAGTGGTCCAGTGGGTGTTTTTCCTATCCAAAACCTTAGAATTATCAAAAGACAACAAAGCATTAGTAAATTTCCATGTCTTTTCCAACTCAAAATCTTCCCTAAGATGGGGGAGGTAGGTAACTTCCATTTGCAAACTTCTAAATTTTCTTATAGCAGTTTGACATTTAGCTTCACAATCTCATCAACAACACACTCCACTCCCCGGAACACACTATTGTTCCTCTCTTTCCAAAGATTCTAGAAAACGTGGGGGGGGGGGGGGGGGANTATCAAATTCTATAGAAGGAAAATAAGGGGGTGTCTTGAATGGTGCCTTCAATTCAGAATAAACTATTGTAAATATTCCATAAAAACCTAATTCAGACCCAAACATGTCCATTATTCTAGACCATACTTTAGTAGCAAAGGGACAATGAATGAGAAGATGGATTATGGTTTCAACACTTTTCTTGTACATGACACACCTGTTGGCTATCGAGATACCTTTCTTTTGAAGATTATTAAGAGTTAAGATCTTCCCATGGATGAAAGTCCACTAGAAGAAATTAATTTTGGGTAAGAGCTATGAGTTCCAAACCTTACACCACACTTTCTCATCAGCAACACTGTTGGAAATGCTCATATAAGCTGCCTTGACCGACAATTCCACCGATGCATTATGACACCAGACCATTCTATCCTCAACCTAGGTGAAGGGAATCCTGACCTCCTCCAGCAACATCTCCTATTCACCCACTAGTTGGTTCACCTGGGGTTGATTGTTCAAAGCCTCCCCAACCTCTTCCATTTTCTATCATGGGAAATGTACTCCTCCACTTTATGCCCGAAAGAAATTTTTAAGGCGTTCCTTGATATGAAAATATTTATTCATACCAAGAGAATTATCACCAATCCAACAGTCCTCCCAGAAGTGAAACCAGTTACCTTTTCATAGGATCCATTTCATTCCCACCCGCAGCACACCCCCACATTTATAAATAAAGTTCCAAATCCTAGAACCCATCGGTAAACCCTAACCATGAAGAGTGTAAGGGATGTGGGAAGAGCTAAAGTACTTATCTTTCATAATTCTACACCAATCTGCTGAGTTCCTAAATAATTTACATCCCATTTTCAAAATAAGATCTCTATTCATATCTCTCAGCCTCTGAATTCCTAGACCACCTCTACACTTTAGTTTACAGACCGTCTCCCAACTAACCAGACTCATTCTTGTTTTTTCCTCCACTCCCATCCACAGAAAATTCCTTTAAATTTTCTCCAGCTTCTCAGCCATTATGTCAGTTAATTTAAAAAGTGAAATAAAGTAGACCAAAAATCCTTGAAGAGAGGATGACACCAGTTGGAGTTTACCCACATTAACGAGAACCTTTCCTTTCCAACTCGTAAATGTTTTTCTGCATGTTTTCTATATTGTGTTCCAAAATTGTTTAGAGACCTCATTCACCGTGAGCAGGAGGCCCAGATAAGTATCAGGAAGCTCCACCCAGTACAACCAAGGCACTCCACCACCTTCCTTTGGGTATAGGGTTCAGTGTTGAAGAAGTAGGATTTTCTTTTATAATAGTTAATCTGCTATCCGGAAACATCTGCATAGTCATTCAACATTCTCTTTCATTCTCTAGCTTCAATAATAGAATATTTTGCAAACAGAAAAGTATCGCCAACACATTATTGTATAACCTTCGGGGGGAGGGTGGAGGTAGGCTTAGCCCCCGCAATGTTTTCTTCACTATTCAATTCTACAAGGTTCCTAGCCAGCACCTCAGTCACCATTAGAAATAGGTAAGGAGATAGAGGGTTACCTTGTCTTAGACCTCTTTCCAGGTTCAATAAACCCCATGGAGATCCATTCACCAGCATAGAAAATTCAACAGTTTCCACGACCACCTTGATAATCCTTATGACTCTTTCATGAAAGAAAAATCTCCTCAACACCTCATAGAGGAAATCCCAATACATCTTGTCATACACCTAGGAGATATCTAACTCCAGTGCCATTCCCCGGTTTTTTCTCTTTTCCATAGAATGAATGACTTCATGGGAGGTAATAAAAACATCCATAATCTGTCTACCAGGGATGAAACCCTTCTAGTTCGGGTTAATGATTTTGTTTAACAACGGCTTGGTCCTATATGCTAGTACTTTAGAAAGAATCTTGTATATAGTGTTACATAAAATAATCGCTCTAAAGTCCTCTAGGCACTTGGTGTCCAGAGTTTTTGGAACCAACACAATGTAGGTATTATTCAATTTTTTTTAGGATGCTTCTCGTTCTCACAAAATCTCTCGTAGCATGGGTCAAATCATATTTGACGACCTCCCAAAAATGTTGAAAAAAGGCCGGGTAATAACCGTCTGGCCCCGGGGATTTGTAAGAGCCCATTTCAAACATAACATGTTTCACTTACTCTTTAGTGACTTGGCACAAAATCCCATCATTATCCTCATTGTCCAGCACTGCAGGAATGGCATCCAATAGCTTATTTCTTATAGTAGTAGAATCCCCTCTAACAGGACATTTGTACAGCTCCTTAAAGAAGTTAGTGGCCCAACTTTCAATCTCCTCCTCATCAGTAAGATCCTTATCTTCCATATTTATAAAGGAGGTAATGGTGTTACTTCTTTTATTCTTTGAGGTAGATCTATAGAAGAAGGTCAAGTTTCTATCCCCCTCTTTGAGCCATTGGATCTATGGTCTCTGCTTCGAATAGATTTCCTCCCTCTTTAGGTTCTCCCTCCACTTTACTCTCCATGTTTCCTCTTCTTGGTGCATCCCCCAGGAGGTATCTCCCTCAGCCATCCCCGTTTGAAACTGTTTGATTTTTTCCTCAATCTCTTTTCTACACTTAAATATGACCCCAAATGACGTCTTGCTCCAGTACTGTGCTTCCCTTTTGATCATCTTTAGGTTCTTGGAAATTCTGAACATGGCATTCCCTTTGACCAAAGTATTCCACCACCTCTAGGTGTTGTCTTTAAATTTAGGGTGGGAGTGCCACATAATCTCGTACCGAAATGGGTTGGACCATTCCAATTTCTCACCTCCCAATTAAGGATTAAGGGGAGTAATTAGACACCCTGTGGTGAAGGAGGGAGATATTAACAGAAGGGAGGATATTCCACCTTGTTGAAACCATCCATCTATCTAATCTGATCTGAATTAAGTGTTGACCCTTTCTGTTGTTGGACCAAGTGAAAGCCATGCCTTGGAGTTCAATATCAATTAAGTCATTGGACCTCATAAAGTCCGCCACATCTTGCATGCTATCACAATAATATTGGTACCTCCCATATTCTCTGAGGGGTACAGGGGGTGTTGAAATCACTAGAACACATGACTGGATATTTTGAGTTTGAGATCATGCCATAAATTTCATGCCAAATTCTACTACGCCCATTCCTAATGTTAGGGGCGTAAATATTGAACAAATACCCAGGACACCTGGTTTCATTTAAACAAAACCACTAGATAGTTTTGTGAAAAATCCATAGCTTCACCAAAAAAATTACCTGGATTCTACAGAGTAGCCACTCCTCCTGAAACACCATCTGGCTCATTGTAATAGAAAGTTGCCCCAGGTCAGATTCTTTCCACCAAAGTAGAGAAAGTTTGATACGACATCTTAACTTCTTGGGCCAGAACCACATCAATATGGTAGTCTACAATATACTTCTTTAAAGCATATTACTTTTGGGGGATATTCATGCCCCTCAAGTTCCATGACAGGAACTTCATTTTTTTCTCCTTTATGAATCCTCAAGGGTCCATTGCCTCCCATTAGCAATCCCCCTAGCTGCCTCTTTTGTTCTCAACACTCTTTCCGAGGGTCTCCCCACTCTAGAATTGTTACCAATGTTCATTTTTTAACCTCTAGTATTTCTCTTCTACTCAGACCAATCCAGAACATCACTCCCACATGGGGAAGAAAGAGTCGACAAGGTCCTAGGTGGAATCTTCTCTGATAGTTTAAGTGGGGGGGGAACCCACTAAACCTATTATTTACTGGGAACTCAGAACCCCCCTAGCTTCCCACCTTCTCCTCTCCTACCATGTTTCCATCCATCTTTGACTTACTTGTCTCAGCCTCTAACTCCTTTGTAGTCGGGCTCTTCTTTATTTCCTTCTTAGTTTCGTCCAGCATAGTGTTCTCTGGAATTTCCCCTTCCTCAAGAGTTCTCACCTCCCCTTCCATCGCTTTCTTACTTTGTGTCTTCGTCTCGGGGGATTTCAAAAGGTCCCCCAGTCCCTCCAAATGGGGGAAGTCCAGGTTCTTATTGGCAGTCTCCATGGTCAATGAGTGGGTGTTGGTAATCTTCACCTCCTTTTCTTGGGATGTTTCCTGATGACATGTAACTGACTGAATGTTTGAAGATGTTAAGTTGATCACCAAAATGAAAAAAGATAATGCAAGACATTAAATTAGTTAATTAATTGTATTGTCATTGATGTCAACTTGATATAGTCTAATCGGTTATAATCAAAGTGTCATAGACTTCAGAGAATCAGAGAGATAAAGATTATGCTTTCAGTAATGCATAAAAGACAAGCATTCACTATATGACTTCAAAAACCGACGGCTAGTCGAACCCGACGGATAGAGATAATTGAAAGTCAAGTCACAGTGATGCCCGAGCAAGAAAAATGACAAGCATTACCGACGAGAAGAATCACAAGCATACCCAACGGCTAGAATCATAGTCTAACCCGACAGAGAAGCCCGAGGAGAACTGGATTTTTGACCAAATTTTTCAAAGAGTTAAAACACCAAAGTTAACTGGAGTTCAGAAATGACAAAATATCTAGCTGGTAGAGCTAAACATAGACTTAACTAGTAGTATCATTGTTTTCATCGACTAGATAAAGCCAAAGATAAGTAAAGGATTTAAAGTTGTTTTTTTCCAGTTGGCAAGAAGATCTCTACGAGATAAGACAAGAGTTTTGTTTTAAGTCAGATTGGCTAAGATTGTGGATCACGCCAAGATCAATAAAATCAAGAACCTAGAAATGGTGATATCATGTCTATAAAGAAACAACTTAATTCATTATGAATAAAGGGGATTGAATGAGAAAAAGAGGATGCTGGAGAGAAACTAATGAAGAACAACTTCATATAGTCCTAATCAATCAAGCTAAGGAAAGAGCTAAACATTTCTACGGGCACCGAGCGATAGATCATAGCATCACCGAGCAGAACAAAAGTGGAGAAAAGGTATTGAAAAGATATATTGATCACATTGATTTTATGAGCTTACAATAGATCTGAAAATCTGCAAGTATAAGTTGTATATGTGAACAAATCATACTGTTTCAGTTTAACCATTGATTCAGAAAGTCTCTTAACCGAGCAGGATTTAAAAATCCTTTCTATATTGAGATACATCCCAAGGAGTATCAAAAAGTTTGGTCATGAATATAGCATGAGATGCCAGATACCATTTGACAAACCAGAAGTGTTTGGACAAGGAAGGTAGCAGAGAAATGCCCAACATCAATTGAAAAACTAATCTTTTAAATCCTCTAACAAGGTCACACCTAATAGTGTGTTTGTAACCTTTAACAGGGCTGGCTCTTCACCGAGCTCACTTCAGAAGAGTAAAAATTTTGGGTTACCGGTCCCAAGTGGTTTTTCACCTAATAGGGTTTCCACGTTAAAAATCCATGTGTCAATATGTTTATGATTCATTACTTTAGTGTTTTTCATTACACATAGCTAATCTGGATTGATCGGTATACTCCAAGTAATTTACTATTTTTTGGTAAATTAGCATACTACTATTCGGTAAATATACAGAATAGGGTTTAACAAAGCATTCCAAGCAGTAGTAATTTGATAATTATGTTTGAAGGCATTCATCTTATAAGACTGAATATAACTAGAGGCTTAATATTGTGATACTAAGTTTTTGGGTTGATTAATTAGAATATTTTTGAGGCCACTGATTCACCCCCCCTCCCCCCACTCAGTTATTACTAATGATTGGTATCAAAGCTTGTGTGCTTAGAAAGGGAGTTTAACAACTTGAGAAAAAGATCACAAGATGAACAAATGAGATGTGCCCAAGTTGAATAAAGACAACTTTGCATCATGGAAAAGCATAATAAGACTCCACCTATCAGGTATTGGAAATGATGTTAATCAATACCTTGATACTGAATATGTGTTGCCTACAGAACCTCACATTCTTGAGAAATTAAGAGAAAAGCATGAGCATAATTGCATGATGATAGAACTTGCCTCATCACTCTTCGATGCTAAGTTTGAAGATGTAAAAACCTGCATCTCTGCAAAGAAATGTGGGATAAGTTGAAGCTAGTATATGGAGGAGATGCTAATGTACTAAGAGCCAAGGCAGAAAGCCTAAGAGGGAGGTTTGATGACCTAAGGATGAAAAAAGCAGAAATATCACTCAGTATAGCTGCAGAATCAAAGAGGTAGTCAATGTTATCCGAGGAGTTGGAGGAGTACTTGAAGAGGAGAAAGTGGTAAGTAGAATATTAAGAACCATACTGCATGTATATTAAGAAACTTACTTCCTGTATATGCTATTAGAGTTTCTTCTATTCAAGAAATGAGAGCAGTTGCAAACAATACAGTTAGTCTAGATAGTCTGATTGGTAGACTAATTTCATTTGAGATGAATAAATTTGATAATAGTGTCTTACCATCTATAGAATATGCATTCAAATCTTCTTTAAAGATGAGTAATTCAAGTCATAGACATGCTATTAGAAATGATAGTGAAATTGATAATGAGGATCAAGGACTTGATGTGATTGAAGCACTAATGGCAAGAAGATTGCAGAGAGGCAAAGGTAGATACAAAGGTAAATTACCACTTGTATGTTTCAATTGTAAAGAGGTTGGACACTTTGCTGCAAGATGTCCAAATAGAAGAAAAGATGATAGAGGTAATGATAGATCATATGAGAAGAATTTTGATAGAGGTGATAACAAAGATTACCGAAGAAACCAAAAATCTGACAAAGGAGACACCCGATACTACAAGGACAGAGGGAAGAAAGCTTGTTACCTAGCTAAGAATAGATTTGATGACACTAACACCAAATCAGAAGAATACATTGAGATGGTATTTGTAGGCATGAAGGATGATTCAGACGAAGAAGAAGAAAGGTATGTAGAAACTGCACTCATATCTAAGGTTAGTAAGAATGATGTCTGGATCATAGATAGTGGCTACACTCAGCATATGACTGGCGATAAACAAAATTTTGAGACTTTTGAATACTATAATGGTGGTTCAGTAAGAATGGGTAATGATACACCATGTCTAGTTGAAGGTAAAGGAACCATAATCTTGAATAAACTGATAAAATGTGAAAATTCTTACTGGGTAAAAGGACTTAATTATAATATGTTAAGTGTTTCACAACTGAATAATACAGGTCACCGAGTGGCATTTGAAAATAAGAAGGCAAATATCTTCAATGAATCAGGAAGGTTGATCAGAACTGGTGAGAAGACAAAAGGTAACCTTTTCTATCTTGATGACACTAAAACCACTTGTTTAATGGCTAGAAATGAAGACATATGGTTGTGGCACAGAAGATTGTGTCATGTGGATTTTGACAACATGATAAAGATAAGAAACAAAAGGAATGCCAGAGGCTTACCAAGCATGACTAAGCCCGAGCATATCATGTGCAAGAATTATCAAAGAGGTAAGATGACAAAGTCTATTTTCAAGAGTAAAACCCATACATCTAATGCAATTTTAGAATTAGTCCATACAGATCTATGTGGACCCATGAGAACAAAGAGTTACTATGGAGATAAGTATTTTATTCTCTTTGTTGATGATTATTCTATAATGATGACAGTTATGTTCTTAAAAGATAAATCGGAAGCATTCAAGATGTTTAAATGGTATAAGGCTATGGTAGAAAAACAAAGTGAAAAGAAATTGAAATGCTTAAGGTCAGATAGAGGAGGAAAATTTACTTCAGATGAATTCACTAACTATTGCAATGAGCATGGAATTAAAAGACAGGTTTTTGCACTAAGAACACACAGCAAAATGGAATTGCTGAAAGAAGAAACAAATCAATTGTTGATTGTGAAAGAATATTGATGATTGAGAAGAGCATCACTCAAACTTTCTGGAGGGAAGCTGTCAGTACTATTGTCTACACATTAAACAAAGTACAATTGAATAAGGACACAAAGAAGACACCCTATGAGCTTTGGTATGGCCATACACCCAATGTAAGTTACTTCATAATCTTTGGTAGTCAATGCTATATTTTGAAAGATAATAGAAATGAAAAACTTGACTCCAAAAGTGAAGAATATGTCTTTCTAGGGTATTCAACCAAAAGAAAGGCTTATAAATGTCTTAACAAGTCATCTAACAAGATCATTGCAAGTGAAAATGTGAAAATAGATGAATTTGAAAAAAGAATGATAAGGAAAGTAGAAGAGAACCAGAGGACTACAACAGGTTTGTTTATACATAACCTGACACTCTACCCAAGCAATAGTGTATCGCTCCCGACCAATAGAACATTGCACCCGAGCATCAAGCTACAATTACCGAAATTAGGAAAATCCTCAAGATGATGTTCCAAGCGATGGAGATCAGAATGAAGGTCAAGAAGATGATCAGAATGATGAACACAGAGCTGAACCAAAACTTTCCAAGTATGTCAGAAGACATCATCTACAGAATCAAATCATAGGAGACAAGAAGGCTAGAATGAGAACAAGAAGTAAGTCACTAAACACTAGATGTTTACTTTGTGATTTTGAGCCTAAATCTGTTAATACTACACTTGAGAATGAAGAATGGGTCAGTGCTATGAATGAAGAAATAGAACAGATTGAGAAGAATAATACATGGACACTAGTACCGAGACTAGATGACAAGAATGTCATTAGTACCAAATGGATATTCATAAACAAGCTGAATGAGAATGGAGAAGTCACAAGAAACAAAGCAAGGTTAGTATGCAAGGGGTATGCATAAGAAGAAGGTATTGATTATGGAGAAGCCTTTGCACCCGTTTCTAGACTAGGAGTTAGAATCTTACTTGCTTATGCTGCATTCAAAGGATTCAAGGTATACCAGATGGATGTCAAATCTGCATTCCTAAATGGATTACTAGAAGAAGAGGTATACATTGAACAACCAGAAGGGTTTTTTGATCCAGACAAGAGAAACATGGTATGTGGACTACATAAAGCCTTGTATGGATTGAAACAAGCACCTAGAACCTGGTATGAAAGAATTCACTCCTATCTCATTAGCATTAAAAAATTTAGAACAAGTGAAAATAGCAATCTGTACTTAAAAGAAGATATTGATGGTAATATTCTGATTGCTGAAATTTTTGTTGATGATATCATTTTTGGGGGAAATGAATTGTTATGCAAATCCTTTGCTAATGAAATGAGAAAAAAATTTGAAATGTCTATGTTTGGGGAGATCAAATTATTTCTTGGTCTACAGATTCTTCAACAAGATGTAGGCATATATATATATCACTCTATCCAAATACATCAAGGAAGTGTTGAAGATATTCAAGATGGAGGATTCCAAACCAGTTGGAACACCAATGGCTACTGGATGTAAGCTAACAAAAGAAGACAACTCAAATGAGGTAAACCAAACCTTGTATAGATCAATGATTGGCAAACTAATGTATATTGTTCATACCAGACTAGATATAGCACATGCAGTTGGAATAGTTGCAAGATTCTCTGCTAATCCCAAAGAATCACATATGACTATTGTCAAGAGAATTCTGAGATATCTCAAGAACACCGAGGACTATGGCTTATGGTATAAAAGAGAAGGAAAATTTGAGCTACAAGTCTATACAGATGCTGATTGGGCTTGAAACATTGATGACCGAAAGAACACAACTGGAGGAGCATTCTTCATGGGTGACAAACTTGTCACATGGATCAACAAGAAGCAAGGATGCATCTCTCAGTCTACTGCAGAAGCAGAATATGTGGCTGCTGCTGCAAATTGCTCCAATATTGCATGGATCAAACAGTTGCTGGAAGGTATGAATATGAAGATTATTGAACCAGTAATTATCTATTGCGATAATACCAGTGCCATTAACATTTCTAAAAATCTAGTCATGCATGCTAAGACTAAGTATATTGCTATCAAGTATCACTATCTAAGAGAACAAGTGTAAGAAAAGGAGGTGATACTAGAATATGTTCAATCAAAGGAATATTTAGCTTATATATTCACCAAGCCATTATCGAAAGATATATTTGAGTACCTAAGATAGAGACTAGTGGTCCAACCCTTGTCTATCAGTCAGTAAGCTGACTAGAAGGCTACATCAGCCTACACATAATCAGAAGATCATTCATGTTGATGCAAACACCAAGATAAACAACAACAGATACATCTGTACACAATAAGGTACAAATTTGCACCGAATACCAGAGACATTGTATTGCTGATGGATAGGGAAATTCAAGGAATATATTATATAAAGGGATGGAAGATGATATACAAGAAACTTGTTTGGCATTGTTGTCAAAGGGAGAGATTATCTCATTATCATAAGGGGGAGATTATCTCATTGATCATAAAATATTATATCATTATCCATGAAGAGAAGTTTCTGAGAATCAAAAAGAAGAGTTAATCAATATTCAAAGGGAGAGAAATTGATTACATATGAAATATTCATCTAAGGGAGAGAAGTAACAAAGGGAGAGAGTTCATACAAAGAGAGAGATTGTTGTTAAAGGAAAAAGAGATTATCAAGAAGAGGAACAGTCAAGGTAGAGCACATATCAGAATAGAGACATTAGATGCTACATTTATCCAATGAAGGGATTAAAGATTGAAGAAACTACTCTGCAAGAAATAAATCTAAGCTATTTGAGCTTACCAAAAGCCAAACATTTATAATAGTTACAATAGGAAAGATTGAAGAAACTGTTATATTTCATATTGTATTAGTATTAGTATAGTATGATAATGTAGTGTGTTTCTATCAATGTCAATCAATGCCAAAGGGAGAGATTAATGACATGTAATTGACTGAATGTTTAAAGATGTTAAGTTGATCACTGAAATGTAGAAAGATAATGCAAGACATTAAATCAGTTAATGAATTGTATTTTCATTGATGTCAACTTGATATAATCTAATCGGTTATAATCAAAGTGTCATAGAATTCAGAGAATCAGAGAGATAAAGATTATGCTTTCAGTAATGCATAAAAGACAAGCATTCACTATATGACTTCAAACACCAATGGCTAGTGGAACCCAACAGACAGAGATAACTGAAAGTCAAGTCACAGTGATGCCTGAGCAAGAAAACCGACGAGCATTACCAATGAGCAGTATCACAAGTATACCCGACGGCCAGAATCATCGTGTAACCCGACGGAGAAGTCCGAGGAGAACTAAAGTGTTGACCGAAGTTTTCAAAGAGTTAAAACACCGAAGTTAACTGGAGTTCAAAAATGACAAAATATCTACCTGGCAGAGCTAAATATAGAGTTAACTGGTAGTTATCATTGTGTTCATCGACAAGATAAAGCCAGAGATAAGTAAATGATTTAAAGTTATTTTGTCTAGTTGGCAAGAATATCTCTGCAAGATAAAATAGGAGTTTTGTTTTAAATTAGATTGGCTAAGATTGCAGATCACACCAAGATCAAGAAAATCAAGAACCTAGAAATAGTGATATCATGTCTATAAAGAGACAACTTAATTCATTATGAATAAACGGGATTGAATGAAAAAAAAGGACGTTGGAGAGAAACTGGTGAAGAACAACTTCATATAGTCCTGATCAATCAAGTTGAGGAAAGAGCTAAATATTTCTATGGACACCAAGCAACAAAGCATAGCATCACCAAGCAGAACAAAAGTGGAGCAAAGACCTATTGAAAAGATATATTGATCACATTGATTTTATGAGCTTACAATAGATCTAAAAATCTGCAAGTATAGGTTGTATATGTGAACAGATCATACTGTTTCAGTTTAACCATTGATTCAGAAAGTCTCTTAACCGAGCAGGATTTAAAAATCCTTTCTATATTGAGATACATCCCAAGGAGTATCAAAAATTTTGGTCATGAAGATAGCATGAGATGCCAGATACCATTTGACAAACCATAAGTGTTTGGACAAGGAAGGTAGCATAGAAATGCCCGATATCAAGTGACAAACTAATCTTTTAAATCCTCTAACAAGGTCACACCTAACAGTGTGTTTGTAACCTTTAACAGAGTTGGCTCTTCATCGAGCTCGCTTCAAAAGAGTGAAAATTTTGGGTTACCAGTCCCAAGTGTTTTTTCCCTTAACATGGTTTCCACGTTAAAAATCCATGTGTCAATGTGTTTATGAGTCATTACTTTAGTGTTTTGCATTACACATAGCTAATCTGGATTGATCGATATACTCCAAGTAATTTACTATTTTTTGGTAAATTAGCAGACTGCTATTCGGTAAATATACAGAATAAGGTTTAACAAAGCATTCTGAGTAGTAGTAATTTGATAAGTATATTTGAAGCCATTCATCTTATAGGACTGAAGATAACTAGAGGCTTAATATTGTGGTACTAGGTTTTTGGGTTGATTAATTGGAATATTTTTTAGGCCACTGATTCACCCCCCCCTCTCAGTTATTACTAACAGTTTCCATCTCACAAGAATCCATACCACCGTGTTCAGGGACGACCGAAGCAAGCTTGACCTCATTCACCTTGTGTTCCTTCAGATGAGGATCTTTGCATTTTGACATAACGTGCCTATGTTTAGGGCATCGTTGACAATATAGTGTAGCATTCTCATAGACAATAACTTGGGTCCATTTTCCCCATTTGGAGCTGAGTGCCACAAAATTTGGGAGTGGTTTATTCATAGAAACATTCACATAGGGCCTGGCAAACACTAACCTCAATTTTTGAAGTGTTACAAAATCCTGAGTGACATACTGACCAAAGGAATTATCAATCCATCTAAACAATTTTTCATCCCAAAACTCAAGGGGTAGACTCGGGAGACAGACCCAAACTGGTGCAGTCTTCTGCAGCTCCACCTCCGAGTCAAATCTCGGCTTCTATTTTGCGAACATCAGGTTGTGTTTCCCATAGCTCCAGTTTCCAGATGCAACAAAGGAGAAATCTTCAGTCTCATTAAATTTAAATAGGAATAGTCCACCCGGCATAGCTGAGACACCCAGACTACCTTTGATTTTCCATCTAGAGTTGCACCATCTTCTTACCATATGTATGGTGGATCTGAACGCCACGAACCTTCCAACCAAGCTTAGATGAAAGGAAGAGGAAATGGTGTCCACCACCACATCTAGCACGAATATCTTTGGCCCAAACTCCCCTTCAACACATGCATGGTTAACATCACTAACAGGAGCAGTGTCCTGCCCTGTTACTACAACCTTCCAGCCATCCCGAGAGCCCATCTCAATTCTACTTCTCGGGGGACGTACAAAACTTCCCAGTCACCACCTCCCTCGTCTTAGGGTGGGACGTCCCTGATGACCCCGAGTCACCGCATGGGTCAACCATCTTCACCCTATCCAACCCGAGTCCAAAGACATCTCTATGCCACAACACCAGGAACAGGTCCGGACAGACGGGAGTCGGGGACCCAGAGTCCCCTGGCGGCAGATTTGCAGGAACTGGCATTCAAAAGTTGCAGAGCGGGGATATGCACAAATGTTAAAGCAAAAATAATGGTTCAAAATTGTTTATTTATAAAACATTATTTAATTTTTCCCAAAAGAGTTTTCTAATGTTTAGAAGTACAATAATTTTGGCTTCAGTTTGTATAAATTTGAGTCACTCATCTTATGCTATCTACCTAACTCATTCTGCATCTCTTTATACACTTTCAAGTTATCTTGTTTCACATATTCATACACCCTTGCAAATTATCCTTTCCATTTATTTTACTCCAATGTGAGCACTTCTTCTTTGTGGCATATGTCATTCACTTTTTCTTTATTAGTTCTTATCTTTAGGCGAGACTATTTCATAATTAATCTATGCACAATTCTATTCTAAAGTCTATCATAATTTTTCATTAAACTATTTTTTTTTGTTTTTTTGGTTTCCCTAATTGGTCCTCCATATTTTTGCTGAGGTTTTTCTAATTTTTTATTAAAATTTGATAAAAGAAAATAAAACTTTCACATGCCATAGTCTTTGCTTGCACAGTTTGCACTATTAAAACATTGCACAGTTTTCGTTTTGTATTCTGTCGGATGTTCATAGTATTTACATGTGCGAAATAAATCAATCGACAGAACTTGTCTGCCCTAAGCAGTGCATTTGTTCTTGCAGGGGATTATATGAAAACGAATAAGCAGCGTATTCCAGATTTAAATATTTCTGACAGGAAATTTGTGCAATCTTTAAAATAATGCATAAAAAATTTCTTGGAAAATAAAATATCTTTGAATTCATAACCCTGCCATTAAGGGACATCGTTTTGGCCACAAAATTGAAAAAATCTAGATTTAATGTTTATACCTAGAAAATATATTGATGATTACACATTCTCATGCAATCCAACTGGTGGCTATTGAGTTTTGTCAACTTTTGCAGAATTCACACAGAGGTCAACAAGTTCAGTCATTACAATGCCCACGTTTTTTTTTAAATCTTTTTCATGACTTCAATTTTAGTTGAATTAAACTTAAGCATTGCAGATTATATGCATAGATAAGACAACATGTTTACAGATTATTGATACAAAGGGAGTTTAAAAGAGGACTTCGTTTTTTAGAAAATGTTGAATTCCATCTAATGTTGGAAATAGTCAAATCAGAAATTTGATATTCTGATTTCTTGTTTTCAGATAGTTTGAGCTGTTTGGTTGATCTGGAAGATGAGCAAGAAGATGCATTTTACATACACAAAATGCCCTTCATTTTACAGATGCTCTACGTTTTTCAGAGGAGGCAAACAAAAACCTCTTCCTTTTACATACAAAATGCCCTTCATTTTACAGATGTACGCAAACAAAATAATGAAATGAAAATGCTGCGCAACCATGGACCCCAAAACTCATAAAAAATGTTTTAGTTTCACCAATGATATGCCCGGACCCAAAAGCCAAAAAGGAGAATTAGAATTTGTAATTCCAATTCCATCTTTTCAAATGGAAGATTCAAATTCCCAAAATAGGTCAAAATAAGAATTCGAAATGGTCAATTCAAATTCCAATTGATGTTACCAAACTGCTTATTTTATTAATTCAGCATTAGAAAATGTTAATTCCAATCTAATTATCGTTACTAAATGGGATAACAGAAAACAGTAAATAAGTTCAAGGTTGTATCCAATCACTTGTTGAAAAATGGAATTAATGACATTTACAATAAAAAATGAGATGTCAAAATCAAAGTTTGTAAATCTATTCATATTCAACGTCATATAATGCAGTGGTCAAATTAAGCTAATAATTTTATTCTTTATTTAAATCAAATTAAATAAATAATTCTCTTAATTTTGGAAATTTACTTTTAACTACCAAAAGCATATGATATTTAAAAATAACTATTGACAGTAGCTTGAATGTTATTTATGTTTAGAAAATCTACTCCATCAATATTATTTTTTGTAGGCATATCCTTAAAAATGGCAGATAGTTAATATGACTCCTTTAGCTATCGACCCTATCTTTAATGAAAGATCATTATGTTTTCATTTACTGACCATGACTAAATTTTTTAACTAATAACCTGTTTTACAGCCTACTTATTACCCCTGTACTGCTCCAAAATTGACCATATGAACAAATAAGTTAGCAAAGAGAATCTTCTTTATGAGTAATAATTGTTGATCAACCATGACTGTGATATTTGTCATATCCTGGCAATAATAGAGCATGGACAAAAACATGTGCAGGGCCATTTTACAGATTTGGACACAAACAATAAAAAATGTATTTTTGACACAAAGGGTTGTTTGTGGTTAATGATTGGAAGATGGGGTACAGCTCAATGAAAAGGGACAATCTACCAACCTCCAAGCTTTTTCTACGTCAATACAAGTTGCTTGACATTTATTAACAAACAAACAATATCACGCACAATGCTTTCTCCCTTTGATGATGTATTGGAGTTGGTTATCCACATTGCCATATGATTTCGATTTGTTTGAAATGAAATTATTGTTAGAAAGAAAAATCATGAGTGTACTAATTGTGAAAAAGGAAAGGTAATGTGGTGATAGTAATATGAAACTACTTCAGAATTCTTGCGGGAGGTATTTATTATGCAAGGTATACATATCCTACTTTGAATTTGTGACCTCTTGCGGGAGGTATCCATTATGCAAGGTATACATATCCTACTTTGAATTTGTGACCTCCCTTTCAAGAGTACTGAGTGTGTTTGAAAGAAATTAAGAGAATTAATTTTATTTTAAGAAATATTCAATTTATAAATTTTCGTTTTCAGATTTGTAATTGGTATTGTTTGTTAATTATTGAAAAAGATAGGAAATTTGTTCGTTTGCTATTTTAGAATTGTTAAGATGAGAGAAATGTGTCAACTTTTAATATTTATATTAGCATTTAATATTGGCATTTATATTAGTATTTAATATTGGCATTTATATTAGTATTTAATATGATCATTCTAAAAGTTGTCATTGTTAGTCTCTTTTTTTGGATGTTTGGTATTGTTATTCTTGGACATGCTTAACTAAAAATCAACTTTGATTTTTATTTTCCTTTTGACATTTAGGATGAAAATATATCATTATTATGTATGCATGATGTAAAAAGGAGATTGATAAGATTATGAGTTTTTTAACACTTAAAAATTAGAAAGTGATTGTTGGAGAAGTGAGACTTTAATTTTTGGAAAGTGGTTGGTGATTGAGAAAAAATATTATGATTTCTTTCTACAAAATCATATAATCACATGAACACTTTATCCTCTATTCAAAAATAGGGTAGCATGGGAGATATTTATATTTAGAATCAAGACATGACACTTTATGATACATGAATCAACTAAGCTATAGAGTGAATTTTAGAAAGACCCCATAATACATTATTTTAACTGTGGAGCTTCCTCTAGAAAAATTTTAGTTGTACTTGGTGACTCGACTTACATAATCTTCTTAAACCCTCTATAAAGAAAATATAAAATATGCATTTTTGTTCAAAAATATATAAAATATTTGGAATACAGATATAAAAATTCATGGAATAAATGAAGATTAATTTTACTAGTAGTGTCTCATTGAAAGGTCATTCTTGTACACTAGTTTTTTGTGTTTCTGCATAGAATGGTGTTCTCTTTAATTCTCATGGGTCAAGGCCTCAATGATGTTCACAAGAAAAATTGACTATCATGGATTTATTTTCCAAATATATAAGATATTATCATGTCTAAGATTTAAGGTCAAGTTTAATAAATTTAATATATATGATTTTAGAGTTATTAGTGGAACTAAAGACATCATACCAACTCTCTCATTCATAAGTTAAGCACTTCACCCTTCCCTCCACCCTCTTGTTGGCCAAGAAACTGTAAGAAAACATACATGCACACATCAAATGAAGAATAACTCAATTTAACATACATATGATTTATTAATGGCACATATCTAGAGTGTTCTATTTAGAGATGCAAATTATGGAGGTTCAACCGAGAATTTCTTAATATTTTTATTATATCTTATATATTAAGGTAGCATATTATGTCATCTATGTGGTAGACCAACATATTTCAGACTTTTATTTTATTCCAACACAAGGTTAAAGGTATTTGGATTGAGATTTTCACCCTCTTTCTACCCTTTTTAGTCCAAAATAGCTTCCTCTAAGCTTGCATGTCTTTATTCAACATATACAGTGTTCGTTGCCCAAAATTGTGCTCCTGTACCCTGTAAACTTCTTTCTGGACTCAGTCATTTTGCAAGTCATAACCCCAACAATGTCTTCCATTCCAAGAGATAATTCATAATTGATGTGTTTCCATAAATAAAAACCCTAATGTGTTCCTGAACACTCTTGAATGAGCCACTTGCCAACAATCTCTCCCTTTGGCATTGATGGCAACACTTCATGAAAAATGACTAAGTGTTAATACCAAAAAACTATATATACATTACACTTTACTATTTTCTATCTTTCCTCTGTACATTTTTCATATCTTCTTCTTCTCCCCCTTTGACATCAATGGAAAAGGTATACAAAAATGTAGAATACATAACAAAATTGATACAACTGCTTACCAAAATTTTAGGTCATCTTAAGAACATCTTGGAAAGAACTTTCCAAGATCTTTACTTCTTCTGTCCAAGTCTTTACCAATATCTGACTCACATGAATCAATCCATTCAGTGAAAAAGAAGATGTCTATGTTGCCATTAACTCAGTAGGCATGTTCCTAGTGAGAACCTGCGCTGTCTTCTCCATGTCTGAAATGTGTATCTCAAGAATTGATAAATTAGGAGTAATCAAACTCTTTAGCATACCAAATATTCCCATAGCTCTCCCTTTCTCTATCTCCAACACATTCAATTTTTCTAATAGTTTGGATACTTCTTTATCTAACTCCAATACAGTGTGTGAGGAGGTCTCACAACTGTGCATCAACTTGTCTAGAGTCAGTCTATCCTTTGCTATAATGTCCTTAATGTCCTGAAGATATTTGATAGGATTTACACAGTAATTGTATAACTTCCTTCTTGGTGGAAGGGCGCCTCCTCAAAACATTACTCAGTCAGGAAAGGATTCTCCATTCCTGGGAAGAAGGATAATCTTATTCAGCCTCTTGATGCCCCTGCTGGGTCTTTGGAGGTTGTTGGTCTGGTTTTTTATTCTAATGGTGTTGTTCTTTCTGGTGGTGATTCTGCTCTTTCTCCGCTGGAGGATGGTGTTGGTGGATATGCTGGTGGTTCATTGCCTGCTGGGGGTGATCCTACTTCTTCTTTATTGGTGGCTAATGGGTCTTTGGTCACTGGTTTGACTATCTCTGTTGGTATTTTGGTATCTAATCGATCTGGTTCGAATGAGACTACTCCTACTTGATTTTTGGTCGGGGCTAATGTTGGCCTTGTGTTAGATGTGTCACTGGAGGACTCTTTTCCTTTGTTGGGTGTTGGTGTGAGCTGACAGGATGAAGCTGCTAGAATGGATGATGGTTGGGTTACTATTAAAGGTAAACTTCTTCAAAGGTCATCTTCCTCTTTTGATATGACCCTTTGATCCCATATGAAGGGAACGAAAGGATAGTTCTCTCTCTTCTCGCAATTGTACCCCTCTGCTCTATATTTTGTTGCATTTTGGGAGTTGTCTCTTCTATGTTTTTTAGAATGTTTGTTTCTCTTAGGCCTTCTGTATAGGCATTCTTGCTAGGTTATGGGAACTTCAATTGCTATATTTTAATTTCCTCTTTTGTATAGGGTTTTGGGGCCCCTTCAAAACCTGCTATTATCTTAATAGAAAAAAAGTGCATAACTTCCTTCCATGTATTACATACCTCTTTGCTTCAGTCATTGTTTTTCCCAGCATGCGCAAGTCCCATGCAATATACTTGTATACTCTTCTAACATCTTTGCTAAGTATTCCTGTTCTGCATTTTCTTCTGTGATCTTCTCTAACGACACAAAGTGACTGTCAAATTCATCCAATACCTTGTTCAAGTTTTTTGCACTGTCCTTTCCTTGAAAAATAAGAGGTATAGGTAGGAGTTTGTTTACGGTATCAACTGTTCTTTCCATTACCCTTGAATTTTTATCAACTTTTGGCTCAAATCTCTCTTTTGCTTTTACAAATGCGATGTAGGATAACTTCATCAACTTATCCTCATCCATACTCTTAACGTCAATGCTCAAATTTTTATCACCACTTTCCCACAATAAAGATGAAGAAATAGATATATGAGTTTCTTGTTTTACTTCAATTTTATTTACTTTTTCATCAGCTACCTCAACTTCACTCTCTTTCTGTTCTTCCTTCTCTACCACTTTCAGATTAATGCCTCCTCCAATATCTGCAACCTTTTCAGTATCCCTTTCAAAAGGGTCACTAGCATCCTACGAAGTTTCCAAAGACACAGGCACACTAGTAACAAAGAAATCTGGTTGCTTCACAGTACTGACAAATGGATTAAGAAATCTGGTTGCTTCACAGTACTGACAAATGGACTATCATCTACAACTTCTGGTGTATCAAGTTTTCCTTTAGCTACCCTTGATGACTCACCTCCTATAATAGATTTAGGCTTAGTACCCTTGAGAGGTGAAGACTTCTCATCCTCAGTCCCCATGAGAACCTTGTCTACATCCTTTTGTGTATCCTCATTCACTTCATCATATTTTCTCCCCATTATTTTTACCAGTCTTGTTTTAGTTCTTCAAAGAGGTTTCATAGCATTCAATATCCTTTCCATCTCTTTAAAAAAAACAATAGGTAACATATCTTCAATGGATTTTGTTCTGATTCCTTCATCTCTTATGTGTGCTAACTATTTTCTTATCTCTAATTTCTCATATAGATCCTCAAGTATATTGCCTTCAATTTCTAATAATTTCTTCTTAAAAATAAGTAAATGATTGATTACAATGTCCTCAATCAAGATTTGGTCAGATGCATCATATCTCTCATAGTATCTAGACAATGTAATAAGCTTCCCCTGCTCAATGATCCTCTTCTCCAGTATTTTCATATCAGGTTTCCAGAGTTGTTTCCCCTCTATTCTCTTCTTTTCTACTTTCTTCTCTTCCGCTTTCTCCTTGACAACTTATGTCCTATGTTTCTTAGGCATAGAGTCGTGTTTAGTAGATCTAGTGTTTCTCTTAGGTAATTCCTTGGATTTCTCTTCTTGCAAATTCCTCTTTGGTGGTGCAGATAAGGTTTCAAGTACATCAACTATAGTAGGAGGTGGACTGATAA
The DNA here is from genome assembly GCA_018584345.1 of Thuja plicata. Taxonomy (NCBI): domain Eukaryota; kingdom Viridiplantae; phylum Streptophyta; class Pinopsida; order Cupressales; family Cupressaceae; genus Thuja; species Thuja plicata. The sequence continues at coordinate 4,644,110 of MU223593.1, forward strand.
CTTTCTCTATCTCTGGAGGTGGAAGGGTTGTAGGAGAAGTGCTTTCCAACCCAGAAATACCCTATATCATCTCGTTCCTTACCTCTTTCATCTCCTCCTTTGAAATAGTAGTCTTGGCTGCTAGATTGTCTACCACATTTTCTACTTTCCTCTTCCTTGCTGCACGATCTATTCTTCCTTTATCTTTGTAGAATTCTCTTCATAAGTGCCCCATATTTCTTCGGATGGACAAATATCTGAGGATAATACATGTTCAACTTGCATATTCAAAACCTCAGGAATGACTTCATATCCCAAAGGATAACACCATTTCATTCTAGGTTGAACTGCCCCAAAAACCCAATCATTTTCAACCATGAAATAGATTGTATCTCTATACTTCTCTACCAAATCCTTGGGTATCCTCATTCTTTCTCTCATCTATCTCATCAAAATCTTGATCATCACAAGTAGTTCTCCATCAACCCATGTACTATTATGTCTTCTATAACTTTGTGTAATCTGAATTCCAGTGGGTTCACTATCCTTCCAAGCTCTAGGGTGCATACCAAGAAATTTGGGTACAATGTGGATTTACATATGTATCAATAATGATCCAAACCTAAATGCCTTTGACTTATCCTTCTTTATCTACTTCACATTCTACAAAAACTAATTTGCAAGTATTTCCAATAGGTTATATTTAATATTTTCCTTTACCATTCTATATGCCATCATGATTACTCCTGCGGATACCAAGTTATGTTGGCTGCTATAATGTAGTTTATATCTGAGAGTCATGGAAACTAATCTAACATCTTGCTGAAAGATGTCAGTTATGGTCATCGTCCTCTTGTCCCATTGCAAATGGGTTAGGGTTTCCACCTGTTTCTTTGTGTTATTTTTTTGTGATAGGGATAACACCAAAGTTATACGAACTTGTTATACCTTGAATCAAATCACTGCATCTCTTCACTAGAAGATCTCCAATCCAAATGAATTGGTTGAGTACTCTACTCAGAATGATTTTGATCCATCCATTTTCATCGAATTCATAAAGTTCCTGCATTCACATGATACTAAGATTCTCAAGATGCGTGAACTAATCTTTCCATTTTCCATCTTCTCCAATCATGTCCTTCATCTCCTTATAGATCTCAAAGTCTCCTAGAGGCTCATACTTACAGTGAATGTAAGCCGTAATATCTTCCACATGTAGAATTATGTAGGGTGTTTTCAAAAATGCACCTTTGGGATCATCTTCGGTGGATTTAAATGATTTTTTTCTTAAATTTGTATCTAGGCCTTTCGACGACATTGAAGATCCATGGAGTATCCATAGCCAAATTTTGTAAATAATCAAAAATAATTCTTCTTTGGTGAATCCACAAATTTATGCTTCGCCCAATCGCACAACGGACTTGCTTCTTTGATCTTCTACCTTTGTTCCTTTTTGGCTCTGCTTATTCGAATGATGATTAGATAACTTCCTTTGATTATCCTTATACTTCACTTTGTAAAGAAATGACACAGTTCCCATAAAATCATCTCTGCACATGATCCAGTCAACTAATAGTCTGGCGATAATAGGATATAGCTCTCAAAGCTATGCGATCACAAATATGTGTTCCATAGCATCTCTAAATACTCTCCTTAAGCTCACAAAAGCTTAATCTCCATAATCAAGGGCTTAATAGATTTCTAATTTTTCTTTCCAATGCTCCCCCTAAGGCCATGCTTGGCAATCTAGGTTGATGTAGCAATGTTAGCATCAAGCAAAGACTCAGTAGTATCTATACCTTAGTTCCTTTACCTTCCATACCTTATTACTGTTCATATCTCCTACTTTCCTGAAATGACTGTTAAATTCATCTGCAATACATATATCATCACCAATATTCTTCTTTAAATCAATAGGTGGAGGTACACTTATGTTCTCAGTTCTATTGTACCTAAAAAAATTCACTATGTGTTCTGTATTATGACATTTGTAGCATGTAGGAGGTGGCTTGTTCTGATTAATCTACAACTTACAATATTTTTCAATGTGCCCAAAGTTATTGCATTTGTAACATGTGATCTTAGCTGATGTTCCTTCTCTAGGGTAATATTGCTTGGTTCTTGATTAATTAAGATTCCTACATTCTACCTTCTTGTGTCCATATGCATGACAATTGAAACAATAGCCTGAAAATGATTTGTAAGGAATTTTACCTCTGCATTCTTTCTTCTTGTGTCCAATCTTGTTGCATCTTAAGTATCTACCTCTGAAAGGTCTGATCTATTCTTTAGGTTCTTCAAGAGTAGGTCTTTCTTCATCAGTCTTCTCTTCATATTTTTCTTCCTGATGTTTTGAACATTCAGTTTCATTGAATCCAACTCCAGTCATGTCTCCTTTATGTTTTTGTTTATCTCTTTTCTCATCAGTCTTATCACTAATCAAATGAAGTTTTTTAATATGTTTCTTAGCCTCAACAAGCTCTTCCTTTATGATTTGATTATATTTCTCTAATTCCAGGTATTTATTTGTATATTCATCAAGTTCAATCTACATTTCTCTTGTCTAGATATTAGCACCTTTTAAGGTTTGTTCAATTTTTTTTCTATCATTCTTTACCTGTTGAATCTCTTTAGCCATTTTAAAAGAATTAGTTTCATAATCAAGCTTAAAAGTATCTTTCTCTTGTTCAAGTTGTTTCATCTAATCTGAAGTATCACTTTTTGAATCCTCTTTTATCTTATCCATAAGATCTTGTCTCTGACTCCTGGATAGTTCAACTTGTTCCTTCAGTTTCTTAATGAAACCCTCTTCTCTTTTCAATTTGAATTTCAAGTCACCATTTTCTACTTTATCTTTATCAAGTTCTTCAAGTGTTGCTTCAAAGTTTTCTTCCAAGCTTTCAGAATCCATCTTGATCTCCTTGCTATTAGAATTTCTCTCCAAGGGCCAATAAATATGATACCAATTGTTACGATTAAGTAATACTGAGAGGGGGTGAATCAATATTTCAACACTTTAAACTTAAACTTATTAAATTCCAACTTAACCAGATAATTATTGAAATGAAAAGAACAAAAATACAAAACACACAACTCATAACACCATGAATTTGTTCTCGAGGAAACCCTAGTCAAGGGAAAACCCTGGTGCTGATGGTACCCACAAATATGCACTAAAATTATATTGTCCCTTTTAAGAGACCTATCCTATAAGGAGCTGAATATTAAATTAGTACATTTCTTTGTTAAAGGAATAAAAAACCCTGTTAAAGGTATACACTTAGCTCACTGCTCATACAATCATAAATATGTCTCTGTTACAACGCTTTATCAAAATGAACATAAACAAGCATCTTTTATGCTTAGGAAGTTCCAGTTGTAGCTTGCATCACCATCTGTGTGATTCTAATATCACAATGCATCCATTCATCCATTCATATACATCTCATACTTCACTTCTCAAAAGCTCTTCATATATATACATTATTACATACTCAGTCGGCTCCCAAATACTTGATAAGAATAGAACCAAAACTTACAAAAAGTAATTACAAAATCGTTGATCATACACTATCAAAATATAGGTAATACACAATCCAAATCCAACATAGCACGTTTGGATTCCAGGATACACTCTCTCAATCATCATGACCATTCAACTACTTTGTCTCGTTGTATCACTGTCTTCGCATGTCTTCAAACATATGTATCTTTCATCTCTGAACTCCAAAGCTCAAGTGACCTTAATAAAAGCTATTATATCATACCCTAAAATAGCTTCATCTAAGCTCACAGGTCTTTATTCAACATATACAGTGTTTGCTTCCTAAAACTGTACTCCTGTACCCTGTAAACTGCTTTCTGGACTTAGTCATTTTGCAAACCTTAACCCCAACAATGTGTTCCATTCCAAGTGATCATTCATAACTGATGTGTTTCCATAAATGAAAACCCTAATGTGTTCCTGAACACTTTTGAATGAGCCACTTTCCAACCAAATGTGGAAACCCTAATGTGTTCCTGAACACTTTTGAATGAGCCACTTTCCAACCAAATGTGGTAATATTTTTTTGTATGTTCTTGCATCAATGGAGGTAGAGAAATTTGATTGTTTTAAAAAAACATCTCTATAATATCCCTCTAAAAATAATAAATTCATTCTTCAAGTTGTTTATCATTAAAATATAGCTAAACATAAGAGAAATGTTTTATGAGGCCCCCAAAAGCTTCTAGTGATATGTGTCCACATTCTTAGAGTCCTTCTAAAGATGCATGGGTAAAGTTAGCTTTTGATTGTGCTATAAAGAATAATTATAGGATATCAAGGGTGAAAACTATTAAGTACACATTTATACTAAGAGGGACCAAATATCAATTTTAAACCCAATCCATTATACAATCATTACTAGATCTTACTTTACTGTTAATGTAGCTATGAAAATAATAAACATAACCACAAATCAACAAATGAGTGTTAGGATTAAGGTGGCATAAAACTTGTAAATATGATGGTATGGTTCCAAAATACATGGAAAGTGTCCCGAGGCACATAGAATGTACTGGAAAAATAATTTTTAATATTTATTTCTCACTATTGTATGTAATGCATTCATAAGGGGTGATGGGATACATTAGTAGTGGTAAAAGTAGTTTGTGAACACAATTATTTAATATTATTTTCCTGACTTATGGATGACTAGAATAAGATATTTAATGGCTTAAACATTGGAAAGAGAATGACCTATGTTATTCTCCAAGTGATAGAATGGAAGAGGCAACATGTGTCTCTTGATTTTCAGTCATTTGTTACATTTAATGTAATATATATCTTGCAAGTATATATGACCATGTTGGAGGGAAGGTATTGGAAGCTAAATTGGTGTCTTTTCAAGTTTTTTGGAGGCATCCAAGGGTTTTGGTTATGAGGTAATAAATGCTTAGTTGGGAACCTTTTATTGGTGGTTTTAGGGATTTTTTTTGTTCTACAAATACATCCTTTTGGGTGTAGAATAAGGCGCAACTTGGATAAGAACAGTTGTATGTAGATTTATCTATAGGAACAAAAGATGGCTAGGAGGTGTATGTGTGTAATTCGTGTATCACAAACCTATATAAGACATTAATATGAGCTTTCAAATCAACTTAATATAAAACTAGCTAAAACAATAAAATGAAATACATCATGAGCATCCTATTGCTCTCTATTTCTAAGGACTTGTTAATTTCTCTCACCTGCAAATTTGATTCAAGTGACAACTTAGAAAATGAGATTTGAATGATGAATTGATGATATAATGCTATTATGCGTACAAATTCTATGCTAAATGACAAAGAACACTAAGATGAAATGAGATTTCTCCATTATAATAATGTTCAAAATGATAATTCTATGCTAACATGATTAGAATACAATTACTATAATAAGATTCGATTATCAAAATAGCGTTATGCCTATGCTTTGATGGAAGTGGTTCCTTTTACTCTAATAATGCTTTCTATTTATAGGATTTCTCAAGGTATAAGAGGTAAGTTTGATTAACCATGATTAAGGTATGGTTTGAGTTAGGGGTTGATGATGTGTCCTCAATTGATGGTTTTGATTCCCTTTCAAAAATGAATGGTCAAGATAGAAAAGCCTCTTGGTGATCCAAAAAAACTTTTCCTTTGTCTCCCATTGGTTAATTTAATTTTGTCTCATAGTGGTAGGTGAGAGATTTTAGGAGGAATTAAATCAAAAGAATTAATTAAATTAGCCATGTGCAATAGATGAATATGTTGGAATTAATTAATTAATGAACTATATAATCAAAGGTTAATTCAATTACATAGCTAATTGATTTTTATTTAATTAATCCAAAAGACATGAATTTAATTGATTTTTCTCTTTGACAATTTTTAGGCATACACATTTGCTCCTCTTTGAATTAATGTGCATAGCGCATTGATTTAAAATATTATCTTTATGTATGATTTTGATTCGATGTTTGATGTCCTTATTGATTTGAATGATTGTTTCTGCCCCACTAATGATGATAATAGTGATGATTTTTTGATATGAATCCCTGATTTGAAAATTTTTCTCCTTTGATGTCCCGATTTGAGATTTTGAAAATATGATATCTGATGTCCTTAGTTTTCAAAAGTGCCTTGATTTTGAAAAAAAATATTTTTTTATGATGGTATGCCCCCTTGGGAAATTAATCAAAATGATTTTATGATGTTTAGGCGAGTTTAGAAATTTTATGATTTTATGAATTTTTAACAAGTTTTCAAATTTTTATGTTTATTTTGCATTTTGATTGATTTCTCGATTAAACAAAACGTCGTCTGAAAGATGCCCCAGTAAAAATTTGAATTAGTTGGCCTCATTTTTTAAATGTGTTGTGATAATGACCCCTAACTAGGGTAAAAAGTGATAGTAAATAGGGTGAAAATTACCTTTTCACACCTCATTTTTACATTCACACTTTTAGATTTTATTCTGAGTGACAAAATGGTGATTACACATTATCAGCACTAATTTTAGAAGGTGAGGCAACATCAAAGACCTCTGGGATACGAGCCACCGGTATGTGATCGATCATTGTTTGTTAATTCATCATTTTTAATCGATTTAGTTCATTTTTAATTGCAAACCCTAGTGAAAATGTCATTTTGACACTTTTAGTTTATGTTTCGTGGCTTTCGATAGTAAGAATGTCACTTTTAAAGAAAAAGTGTTTTTGATACACAAAATGTCACTTTTAGTGTATGTTGCATCGCTTTTGGTGTTTCATCGCATTCAATCGACAGAACATCACTTTTAAAACTAAATTGAATTTTTTATTAAAAGGTCATGTTTATTGATGCTTATTTTTTTATTAAGTTGTTGATGATGTTTTCGACGATGTTTTAAGTTAATTTATTTAATGTCTGTCTGATTGGTTGATCGATTTTGTGTTGAAGTGATTTTTGATAAGGTGGGATTTTGATTATTTTCCATCCTCAAGATCTAGAGGAATGAAAATTTGATGCGCTCATCGAGATTGTTGAATATCTCACCTGAGCATATAGATGATGTGATTAGTTTGATTCAAGTTTGATGATTGATTTGATGATTGATTGAATGATGTTTCTGACTTTAAAATAGGTTTCCTTCTAGAAACTTAACATTGGGGGTCAGCATTACACGCTTAGTTGAGATAGGCACATAATCAGATACAGGCACTAGGGACAGAGGTAGCTACATTGCGGGCTGAGAGAGATAGGGTCATTGACTGATAGGGGTAGGATAGCCAATAAGGTGATCATTCAAGGCTCGTGGAGTTATAGGTTCACCACCTATACCACCAGGTGATCCATATATAGGTACAAGTGCAGGTCCCTATATAGGTGTAAGGGTTGGTACAAGAAGTTCTTTAATGACGTGACCTACAGGGCTAGGTGCCAGCCATGCCTAGATTGCACTTGATATTAGAGTTTGATTGATGATACTTATACATGTAATTATCTTTTTGAGGACATTTATGTAGGTTTGATGATGTACCTTTGATGTACATCAATGCATATTATTGATATGGACATTGATATAGTTCTCTCCACCCCTTTCTGATACTTATGATTTATTCTCCTTTGACGTCATTATACACTGAATTGTTATGATGTGTGTGTGTGTGTGTGTGTGTGTGTGTGTGTGTGTGTGTGTGTGTGTGTGTGTGTGTGTGTGTGTGTG
>MU223593.1:4666463-4687534 GCA_018584345.1 Thuja plicata
ACCTTTTTTAGTTTACTTATGCTTACCAAGTTATCAAAGTTCACATGACACAACCTCTTATGCCATAACCAAACATCATTGTACTATGCAAACAAACATGTTTCTTCAGATAAATCCAAATAAAATAGGTTTCCTTTAGTCTGATCACCATTTCCAACTAATTCTCTAGTAGAATAATAGATCTTTGCCTTTTTGTGATGGAATTCAACTTTATAACCAGAATTGTTCAACTATGCCACACTCAGCAAATTATACTTGAGATCATCAACCCAATACACATCATCACATCTGATTTTATCAGTTAGGTTAGTCAATCCATTGCCTTTGATAAGACATGGTGAAACATTGCCAAATTTTACATATCCTCCTTTACATTGGTTTAAGGTTTCAAACTTATTTTTGTCACCAGTCATATGATGGGAACAACCACTATCAATGATCCAATGATCATTCTTTCTCATATAAGAGATTAGTGCAGTTTTCTCATCATCATCAGAATCTTCTTTCATTGCAACATAAACAACTTCTATATCATTGTCATCAGAATTATCAGTTTCATTGTCAGAAGTTTCTTCAGCAATATAACAGGATTTCTTACCTTTGTCCTTGTAGTCCTTATATTTCCTGAAGTCTCTGTCATCCTTTCTATCTTTGTATTCTTTGTATTTTTTGTCCCTTATTTCATATTTTTCATTCTTGTCAAGACATCTAGCAGCTATATGACCAACTTTGTTGCATGAAAAACAAATAATAGGAATTTTACCTCTATACTTTCCTTTTCCTCTAGATAGTCTTTTTTCCATGAGTGCTTCAAGTTCTTCAAGGTCATCATCAGAAGTATCACTGTCACTGTCCACATGTTTCTTTCCTTTCTTAGATTTATTGAGAACCAGCTATGATCTAAAAGCATAATCAATCCCTTTTAGATTATAGTTATCATAATTTGACATTTCAAATGCAGTGAGTCTACCTATAGATTTTCCAGATTCAGATTATTGTTAGGAGTACATCTCAATTCTTGAATTGTAGAAACTCTAATAGCATATACAGGAAGTAAATTTCTCAATACCTTTCTCATGATGGTGTTCTCATCAATAGTTCCATTAGCCCCTCTATTGGCATTTACAACCTCTTTTATCCTACCATAGTACTGAATGACATTTTCACCTTCGTGCATTTTCATCTCATAAAACTTACCTCCTAGACTTTCTGATTTAGCCATCATCACATTTGTGTCTCCACCATAGATAGTTGCAAGCTTGTCCCACATCTCTTTTGCATTTATGCAATTCTTTACATCATCAAATTCTGAGTAACTCAATGAAGAGGCGATCTCCAACATTGCTTGATTGTGCTCTTTCTTTTCTCTAAGTTGTACAGCTGAGAGAGGATCAATAGGTGGTACATAGTCATTTTCAATAAGTCACTTAGCATCATCTCCAATACCAACCAAATGTAGTTTCATCAAGATCTGCCATACTGGGAAGTTATCTTTGTTCAGCTTGGGAACCTCCTTATACATCTTGATCTTTTCGCTCCAAGTACCTTCAAACTATTTTCAGAAGACCAAAGCTCTGATACCAATTGTTAGAATGAATTTAGAATAACTAAGAGGGGAGGGGTGAATCAGTTATCCTCAGGTCTAGATGTAGCAAATTAAAACTTTTTGTACTTTATATCTACTCGGTAGCAGTAGCATAAATCAACAACTTTATTCATGCAGTTTACTATCAATTGAAATTAGCTTGTAGTAACATAATAGTAAAGTAAACCATAAGCATTCACACAATTTGACACAAGTATTTAACGTGGAAACCCAATATGGGAAAAACCACTAGTAACATGCTACCAAGTTTTCACTCTTCTGAAGTGATGCCTTGTGAGGAGCCAACCCTGTTAAAGGTTACAAAAACACACTGCTAGGTGTGACCTGGTTAAAGGATTTAATCACCCTGCCAGGAGTGGCCTTGTTAGAGGACTTAGAACATTCCAATCTGAATGTCACCTTGTTAGAGGATTTATACAAATGACTGTTAAGTCAACCTTGTTAAAGGATTTAACTGATACAATGGTAAGAAAGTAATCAACAGTTTGTGATCTGGTACATACAACTTACTTTGCAATTCAGATCCAATTACAGCTCTGATGTTAACTTACTAGATAGCCTGCATTATCATTTCAATCTTCTGATCTACTTGGAAATCTGTCAAGAAATCAAACATGCAACACTCTACTTCTGCTTTTTGCCTTCTCTGCTAGATCATGCTAAACAGTAAATCAACTATGCAAACTTTTTGCATACACACATTCAGCAGCACACTTCAGTATACCAAATGAATAACTCCTCTAGGTTATCATATATCTCTCTGGCTAGGTCAGATAAATATTTTTTCTGCTTAAACAAGATCATAGATCTTAGGTTAGGTCAGATCCAATGGATCATTCCATCTTTGCATTACATTTACTTCTCCAAAGTAGTCTCTAATTAAATCTTGAAACCATGCATTAATTATGGTTACCCATATATTAAATGAGGTGGATCAATATTTAATTAACATTACATATTCCAATAAAATCAACTAATTCGGCCAGAGATCTCAAATCTCGTCAATAATCAAACTTTAGTAAGTCGGCCTTCATTACTGTTTTCACTCGGCAATTTCAATGGTGCTTGGCATTGAGAAACTTTTTCCTCATCACAAGAAACTTTGCTCGGCATAGAACAGCCAGAAAAACTGTCCTTGAAAGATAAACAACAAATTACTTTGCCAAAGTGCCAACTAATCAAATACCCTTTGAATTGCCTTAACTCAACCATTCACTTGGTCTTCTTGTTAAATCTTCTTCATCAATAATAGATATGATACTAAAACAGATAGCAATAGTCTCACCAATAAAGGTTTGACATCAATGACAAAATAACAATTGCTTTCAATGTCACTTTCCAACATGCACAAGGGCACAAAAATAAAGAAAAATAAAAAGAAAAGACAAAAGACAAAAAAAACAAAGGGGTTAGTACAAAAACAAAACTCCAAATAAACTAGTGAAAGAGACTTCAATCGGAAATGCTTCGCCCACTAATATCATGTTTAGAAAGCTATTGCAATAGAAAAAAATGATCACATATGAAGAAAAAGAGCACTTCCAATGATGATACAAACTTTATGATCTAACCTACTAGTATGGAGAGAGAGAGAGAGAGAGAGAGAGAGAGAGAGAGATTACCTTTCCCATTGAGATTTGTGTGTCTTATTGTGAACCACAAAAAAGATAGAATTGAAATTTCTAGTAGGTCTATGTGTCATGCTAGTCAATTCTATTAAAAATGTTACGCCTTCTGGTGGATTTTCCTGTGTGCATGTGTGTGCTCTTCATCAATGGATAAGGGTATGTTATACATGAGGATTAGGTGTTTGCACACCACATAGATAAATTAGTCTATCACCATGATGATTGGTAAATCCTTGTGCACTCCATGAATGGATCAGGGTCCATTATCCATGAAGTAAATGTACATCCCAAGGATGGATAAGGATCACTAATACCTGCTAGGGATCGACTGCAAAAAATAAAAATGCATAAGAACTGTACAAGGGAGGCCATATATATTCCCCCTTCTTATCATGAATACCTAATATTTATTATAAGGAAGAGATTCAAGGATACCTACTTCCATCAACAAGGAGATATCCTTAAAACATCATTGAATGCCACAATCTTAGCTACGGTATTGACTCTTATGGGATAAGAGAATACATAATTGTGAAATGATATTTTTCTTATGATAAGAGACCCTTGAAAGGAAGAGACATTTTTTACAAGACATCTACCTTCAAGAGGAGTGCCTGATCAAAGATAACATCTCTAAGATAAAGAAGTCGAAGAAAACAAGAATGCACCTTTTTAGCCCCTATTTCCAGGTGAAAGAGGGATTCTTGATGAAGGATAAAAAAAATTTAATCACATAGAAAGGGAAGATGTTTTATGATGAACATAGTTTTGCAAATTAGGAAGAGGTGATGATCGAGAACATACACCTATTTTATAAGAGAGAATCCCAATCAAGACAACAATTCCTTATAGGAAAATAATGTCACATGATAAACAACTGCCATTCTACTAAGGAAAGTAGATCCTAAGACAAAAGAGAAAATAATGTACAAGAAGCCTTTCCCCCCAAGTGTGAAATAAATATATAATATACAATACACCCTTAACAAAAATTGCTTCATAATAGCAATACAATTCTAAAGTACAATAAGTTGTAAAACAGACATATATATTTAGAAAAGCATCATATGTAAAGTAAACTAGCCATTAAGGAAAGAAATAAAAGAATATTCTATGAATAACTATTGAATGATAAACATTCCCTTTCAAGGCATAAAATGGATTGCTAAGAACATATGTTAGGATCTTTCCTATAACAATGTATCTCATGAGGGTGGGAACTTCACCTGGAGCAACAGGAGAACTAGGAAAGATTGCATCCAAGTCTGGCTGATAGAGCCTTGATCAATGTTGATTAATTGAATTCCCACAATAGGAAACTTTATGTCTTGGTGCAGATTGGATCTGATCATTCTCCCTTAGCTCTCACTTTGGACCCGTTTATTAAGAAAAGAAATTTCCCATTCAGGTTCAAAAAGATGTGGACTACTCATCCTAATCTGACAAACAAGATAATGTAATGGTGTAACATTGATATAAAAGGATCGACAATGTTTAGAGTGGAAAAAAACATAGAAACATCAAGATAAACATCAAGCATTGGAATAATAATGAGTTTCGTGACATCTTCTCCATCAAAGATAAGACAAAAATAGATATCAATCTTGTCCAAGAGGAAATCTAGAGAGAAGGGTATGATTTGGAAATATTGAATAAAGAAAAAATCCTATTTTCGGAGTACCATAATGCAATTGGGAAGGAGGAAATTTTATGGAAGCATAGATCTAGATCCATCTGGCTATGGGAGGGAGACCAAAACACTCGGTTCTTCCACCTATCCACAGTGAAATACAGGGCTACCAATAGAATCAACAACATAAAGAGGGCTAATCAAATCTTGAAGGATGATAATGATATATCTAATGAAGCAATTGATTTTTTCTCTTCCCTTCTCTCAAAATACTGTTACCTCTCTAAGGAGGACCAGGAGGTCCTCTTGAGAAACATACCCAAAATCATCTTGAAAGATCAAAATAAAGTTCTGAGTGCTATTCCTAATTTGGAAGAGGTTAAAAAAGCCCTGGACTCCCTCCCTGGTGATAAAGCCCCAGGACCAGATGGTTTTCTTATGTTTTTCTTCCAAAGGTTCTAGGAAGTAGTAATATTTGATGTAGTGAAAGTGGTGCAGGAATTCTATGGATCCAAAAATCTTCAAAAGGAACTTAATGCTACCTTCCTGGTTCTTATTCGTAAAGTCTCAGGAGTGGATTCTATGGATAACTTTAGACCCATTATCTTATGCAATTCTTCCTATAAGATTATTTCAAAAGTCATCACCATAAAAATCCTTGAAGTCATTCCCTATATCATTTCTCACCAGCAGTCAGGTTTTGTTCTAGGTCAAAAAAAAAAAATCTATTATTTTTGTGCACGAAGTGATCCACTCCTTAGATGCTGGCAAGAGGGAAGGATTCCTCCTTAAACTAGACCTGTCTAAGGCCTATGATCATGTTGAGTGGTCCTTCCTATTGAAGGTGCTTGGAGCTTTTGGCTTCAACTTGAATACTTGCAAGATCATCCACCAACTCATATCTTCTCCTTCTCTAGCGGTTCTGGTCAATGGCTCTCCTTCCACTTTCTTCAAACCTTCTAGGGGTTTGAGACAAGGTGACCCCCTATCACCCATTCTCTTCATTATTTTGGCTAAGTGCCTTGGAAGTTTGATCATGGAAAAAGGAGTTCTGGGGAGCTGAAAGGTATTAGACCTTCCTCTGGTAACTTTGTTTTCTCTCACCAGCAATTTGTGATGATACCATTTTCAGAGGGGAGGCTTCGGTGAGAGAAGCTAGAGTAGTCAAAAACCTCCTTAATTCCTACACTAGAACCACTGGACAATATATCAACTGGTATAAGAGTTCACTCTTCTTCATTAATACCCTAGAGGATAGACAAAGGATAATTGTAGATATCTTGGTATGTGGCATTGGTTCCCTTCCTTCTAATTACTTGGGCCTCCCTCTTGGTGTTAAGCCCCCTAATGAGTTCTAGAACAAACTCATTGATAGATTCAACAAGAAATTGGCTAGATGGAAAGGGATCTCTCTTAGTAAAGTGGGTAAAATCTAGTTGGTTAAATCTACTCTGCAAAACCTTCCAACCTATTCCTTGAATCTCTTCTCGATACCTACTAAATCTACGGAGGCAATGGAAAAATTCAAAGAAGATTTTTCTAGTTGGGGGCTAAGGAGCATAAGACATTTCCTCTGATTTCTTGGGACAAAGTTTGTCTTCCAAAAAGTGTTGGAGGCCTGGGGATAAGGACAATCAGGCCTTTTAATAAATATCTCTAAGAGAAAAGGATATGGTGCATCTTCCATGGAAATGGGGAATGGAGAGACTTTATTAAAGATAAGTATCATTCTAATGATTCTTTGATTTATTTCTTTCGATGTGATGATATTCTGAAAGGCTCTATCATTTGGAATGGCCTCCTTAAGGCTAAAGAGTTGGCTAACTCTAAATCTAAATGGAGAATTAGCAATGGTAAAAAAAAATTAACTTCTGGGATGACAACTGGTTCTAGGCCATTCCTCTAAGGGATTGTGAGCCTTACAATTTATGGAGGGATGAATGTAACCTTCAATTTGGCCCTTGGGTTCGCAACTATAAAGTGGGGAATTCCTGGGTGGACTTTCCCTCTGTCTCTCTGCATCTTTCCTCCCTCACTACTACTCTGAATGCAATCTATTTATCTCCTAATTAGGATGTCATGATCTAGTATGGATCCCCAAAAGGTGCTTTCTCAATTGCTTCAGCCTACTCTTTCCAGATGCAACTAGAAGCCAAGCATTTTTGGGCCAAAGCCTAGTATCCTGGCCTTATTCCCAAAATCAATGTTTTCTTCTGGATTTTGCTTCAGAACCATATCCTAACTATTGATAACCTTTTGAAGAGAGGCATCCTGATCCCCATTAGGTTTGTACTTTGTAAGTGTCAAGATGAATTGGTGGATCACCTATTCATTCATTTCCCTTTTGTCAGTTCGATTTGGAAACCTCTCCTCTTTGTTTTTGGGCAGCATTGGTGCTTTCACTCCACTATCGAGGACATTTTCTCCCAATGAACCCTGCCTTTCAAGCACTCTTCCCTTCACAAAATATGGACCTGGGCCCTCCCTCACTTGTACTAGGGAGTTTGAAAAGAGCATAAAAATCATATCTTTAGGGACTGTAGTGCCCTACCCAAAATTATTTTTGAAAAGATTCATCATGCTCTTATGGAAAATTATGTCTCCTATTTTGGCTCTAACCCTTTTGCAGGTAAAGACAACTATGGTGACCCTAAGAAGATCAACTACAAAAGATAGAATTGCTTCTGGAACTATCCCCCAGAAGGATGGTTTAAGGCCAACTTTGATGGTGCTGCCAAGGGTAATCTGGGAAAGGCTGGAAGTGGTGGTGTGATCAGAAACTACTTTGGAAAGGGTAATGCTTCTGTCATCCTCCCACTTGGAACCCAAACCAATCATTTTGCAGAAGCCAATGCTGCCCTACAAGTTACCAAATTATCATATGATATTGGGATTAAAAACCTCTGGCTAGAAGGTGACTCTAGCAACATTATAAAATGCCTAAACAATTTACACCCACCATCATGGACTATAGCCAATATGATTGAAGAAACATGCAATCTCTTGAACACCTTTGAGAAGATACACATATCCCATGTGTATAGGGAAGCCAACTAGGTCATTGATAGGTGCACCAACTTGATAGTGAAAAGTGACACTCAAATTAGATGGCTTCATGGAGGATACCTCCCACATGAGGTGAAGGGTTTAGTCAAATACGACAAAATCCACAAAAAAGAGGGAATTAAAATCATTAATCATGAAATTTAATGCTACGTTTTGCAATGAATTTCACATAAATGGAAAGTACAGGATTGACAGGAAAGGTAATGATTCCAAGTATCATTCACACACTTTTTAGGTGTCAATTTACAAAGTTAAAACTTACCTTTAAAGACATATCAGAAGAATAATGTGGAACAACTCGGCAAACTGCTATCTGATAAGTTATAAGATGAACCACTAGAATGCTACTCTGAGCTATTATCCTATAATGGGTGGCAAAAGACATAGAATGGATCCCTCTAATGATAGTGAGAAATGGTGGAAATAGACTAAGGTCTTGAATTATCTACAACAAGGAGGGATCTCTACTTTTATTGAAAGGCTTCATGGTGGGAAGCCGTCGGTGACCAATTTTTTTGTGAAAAGATGGGATGAGGGAAGTGTGGTGATTGAAGGGAGAAAATTTATGGTCACTGGAGAGGTCATTTCCAATGTTACCAGCATCCCCATTGTGGGTAATAAATTTTACAAGGATCGTAAAATTTAGGACTCTGCGATCAGCAATTTCGTGAGGATTGAGGAAGAGAAAAATCCCTCATCAAAGTTAGTACTTATTACCTTCCAGAAGGCATCAAAATGCTATGGAGATTTTTCCTAAAGGCTATTATCTCTTATGTCACACTAGACACTAGGTTTGATAGGATCAGAACCTATCACTTTGTTCTCATGGACCACTTCAGTCATGGTATGCAAGTTTCTATCCTATTTTATTTATACGTGTCCATCAATGAAAATATTAATGGTTATAGGGATAAGACTATTTTGAATCCTTCCTTGCATGAGGGGATGTTACTTCTCATTTATGAGCACTTTGAAGCACAAATTATGGGGAAGGAGATTGTTGAAACATAGGACAAAATGGATGTCTCTAGCTCTAATTATATCCCCTCAGAGACTAAAGATAGTGAGGGTTTGCACTTTGAGGGACAAGAATATTGTGACATTAAGAAGAATATTCTAGGCTCCTCCTCTAAGAAGCATGAATCCATTACTCATATTATCAAAAGAGATAAAGATGTGACCCCTTCCAAGAAACAAACAACTATTGTTATCTCCTTAGAGGAGAAGTATAATGATAATGAGGAAGGGATGAAAACTGATTATGAAGAAGAGATCTCCAGTGGAAAAGGAAAAAAGAAAAGGGAGACTGTTATCGTGAAGTACCATATTAAAAAGAGCAAGAAAAGGGAAGATATAACTAGCTAGAAGACACTCAAGGACAAGATTCATAGAAATACCCCTGGCTCTAGTGACAATGAAAAGGTCAATCTCTAGGATGAGCAGGATGGTATGAATTAGGATAACCCTTCTCCCCAGTTTTATGAGCCCCATATCTCAATGAAAGAGAAGGGGTAGGACAAAAATTTATGTTGGTACGTGTCTGCGGAGGGGAGGAAGACGGTTTAGCGTAACTTTGATGTTAAGACCAACAAATTGGGGATAACCAAGGAGGTCATAAATCCCAAAGTTATCGAAGGTGAGGATGGTAGGATAAAATTAGAGGAGTTGATTGACCTGGCTATGGTGGTTCTCAGTGATAATTTGAGGGAAATGGAACTTGACCTTCTCAACAATGCCTGAAATAGAATGTTGGACAGCTACAGGTCAATCAAGTGGTTATACCACGAAGTGGGGAAACTCAAGAATAGAGCTAAAGAAATAGAAAACATTAACAGTGATAGCACTGCTGAAGACCAGAGGAGTCTTAACACCAGGGTTAGTGAGAGGGAGGAAAAAATGCTTAGGTTCAAGGTGACTCTTAAAAGCATTACATAGCAGAGCTTCAACATCCTGATAGCTTCTAATGAGCATATCAAGATTCTCATTGAGAAAATGGAAGAAAAACTTTAGGGAACTGATGCGACCAAAAATAGCGGGGAACAAGAGCAGAAGCCTGATGAGGGACCTAGCAAGAGAACAAGGGAAATTACTAAGAAGAAGAAAGAGAAAGATAGTCTGACTGATCTCCAGAAGATAAAGGATTCTATGAAAAATATGGAGATCCTCCAATCCAAAGTGGTTTTCCTGCTGGGGAACATCTAAGTGTTTTCCCTGGCTCTCTTGGTTGTCCATGTGCTCTGTATTGCTTATTAGTTGTTTAGTTTGTTTTTTTTGTTGCGGCCCTGGTGGTGGTTCGTTTCATTTTCTGAAACTGTGGTTTTTTTTTGGGGAAACTTTTTGATCTTTTTCTTTGTTATTGGGTTTCAGGCACCCTATAAAACCTATTTTACTTAATAAAAAATAATGTATCTCATGCCAAAAAAATAATGATCATAAAATAATACCAAACCATATGGAGATGAAAGAAGAGAAGAAAGATGCCACATAATATTATCTAAAGGGGCATCCCATAGGAAAGAGATGCACCACTAAGAGATAATGGATCCCCAAAGGGGAAATAAAATACAATATAATCCCTAAGGGATAAATTTCTCAATCATACATGAAATTTTAATGTAGAAATAAGGTTGCACATTTGGGATGTAAAAAAACATTAATTTTCAAGAAAAGAACATAATGTTATCAAAGATGAAAATCCAAAAAGGATATTGGATGTGCAAAAGAAGAGAGAACAAAGGGATGACATACTTAAGCTCCCAAAATTATTTCCCATATATGAAAAATATGCACTTCCTAGCCAACATATGCAATAACACTAGGAAAGATATCCTTGTATAGGGAAACATGCACACAAAGGGAGAAAATAGATCCCTAAAAAGAATGAATGTAAAATATGAACCATGCCCCCTAGTTAAGAGAAACAAGGATAATGACCTATTGTGCTTCTCTCAAACTCATTATGTAGCATAATGGAGAGCAACCCAATAGGGGTCGGTAATGCTAATTGTAAGTATGAAGAATATGTAAAATGTCATGTGTAAAAGGAAGTAAACTTTTGTCTACTTTATCACGAATATATAACATACAATCATCTCAATCACAAAGTAAGTGTGTGATATTATAATGGAAAGGACATGAAATTTTATTTATAGAATTTGTCACATAAGGTTTGAATATACTCTTAGGCTCAGACATAAGATGGAAATATACTCGCTTGGCTAAAGCTTCACGAGTATCATAAGCATATATTGATGTGGTTGGTAAAAGAAGATGAAGGGGAGGTTTTGGTAGAGGAGATGTTATAGGAAAATTATGATAGGGAATGAAACCTAGACTATGTCTATGAGTTTTTTCAGGAGGATTAATGAGAACTTCAATTCCTTGTTCATTAATACCGAGTCCTAAACCTTTGTATCCTTGTTGAGAAGTTATATCATATCCTACACTATATGTAAATTTAAGTGTAGATGGGGAAGGTGATTCATCTTGAGGAGAATGAGCATGTTTAGTATAAGGTGGAATAGTGGGAGGAATATTTTGTTTAGGAGGATTAACATTCTCATCCTCGGTAGGTGACAAATAAGAGGGGTCACCTAGAAAATGTCTAACATCTGGATCATGAATAATATTTTGGAGATTAACGGGATTAGGGTCATTGATGCAGTAAAGGATGGATAAACCTCAATGAGATTGGTTCAACCCTTTCAGCCAACATAAACAACGAAAGGAAACAAGATAGAATAAGAAATTCAGCCTTTTATTATCATCAGTAATCAATTAAAATATATCTGCAACATGTTGTTTCACATGCCATTCATACATGCCAAGAAAACAGGCCTAACATACATTCAAAACCCTTCAAGTCCTACCCAAGCTAAGCCAAATAATCTTATGAGATCATCCTACTCCTTAGGAACAAATACATAATCTTATAAAGCTATCACAACATCTAGTTGGCCTTAAAAGATTACATTCCCCAAGAAATGAGTAAATATTTTACACCCAAATAGGTCAGGACCCAAATATTAAAGAAAAAAATCAAATGAAATATTTAAGAGATGTGATCACATAAAAAATGTCATCCTCAAAAATAAAAATGATTTGGAATGATCGCGCTTGGAAAAACCAACCGGAAGATCGGAAAACCATTGAAAAGGCCAACCACCAATCAGAAATATGAAGAACATGACAGACACACGAAGAATCTGACATAACTTATGCTTGATGAAACAAAATGAAATGTGATGATAGGATAAGCTCCAAGATGAAGCTAAGAACACTTTTTCATGACCACAACTAAAAATAACAAGTACAGATCGACTGCCACTCAAAACACCAAAAACTGCCCAATTGAAAAATAATATCAAACAAACTAAAGGAAATCTTTTTGGTTGATGCAATATTGCCAAGATCCTAAGATGATCCTGCATTAGACACCCAAAGTAAATGAAAATGTTTCACAAGAGAAACTTATGAACATTTGACAAGCCATGGAACATGAATCTTATGCTTTCATTTGAGCCAAACATCCTCTTCATATGTAACTCTCTTCCTCTACACCTATGCACTCTCCTCTATCAGATCCATCCACTTAATCTTCTCTATACTCATCCTATCACTTCTTCCATCTGTTGGAATTGTTTTTGTTTTAGGTTTTGATATTCATGTTTTGTCATTGATGTCAACATATGTTTCAGTTGGATGCTTTAGAAGTTTAAAAAAGACTGGCTATCAAAGGTACAGGCAATATTGACAGTTGTGTATAGATAGTGTACAATGTTTTTCAGTATATACAAGAATGAAGTTTTGTAGAGGGAAGAATGTAGAACTTATATCTAAGGTCATTGGATTTGATATTAGTGTTTGCATGAGCTATAGTTGTTTTGGTAAAGACTAGTTACAGTACAGTGACAAAGGATTATGATAGATATGGTCTCTGAGTTTTTCAGATAAATTGGATGCAAGCATGGGTTATGGTATGTGAGATTAAGGCATGATAGAAGATACATGGGATAATATTCTTTGTGATTCTTGGGTCACAAGATTCTTGATGAATTTAGTTGAGGTGTGTGGACTAGAGAAGTCCTATTTGGGGCCGACCATAAAGATGTAACATGCTTAATGATTGGTGATCATAATTTGTGGATCTTGGCATGCAACTAATGATTTGTATTTGTTAATTAATTGTGTAAGGTACCATGTATATCTTAGTAAGGGTATATATAATTATTTGTGCATTGGAGAAGTCGTAATGGGCCGATCTAACTGCTTATTGTAACTTGAATAAAGGAAAGAAGTTTCTTGATATATAAGGGCATGGATTAGATGTATTGGATGGTTTGAGCATATGGATGTGAGTTTTTCTTGATGTAGAATAGTGATTATGTTTGTAATGCACTTTATTTGAACTGTATAGGCAAAGAAATTTTCTATCAGTCACTTCATTGTTATAAGTATACTTTTATACTTCTCTTTGGACAGTGGATCTAAAAGGTGGGTTTAACCTTTAGAAGGTGGATTTAACCTTCACTTTGGGTAGTGTTCTCAATAAGTGAGCTCATCATTTCATTCAACTCCTTACAAGGTAAAGAAGACTCCTAACAGGGTTTTTCCTTTAACAGGTACTTGTACTAGATGTAATAATCAGCTCCTAACATGGATACAATATTTCTAGTGCATTATTTGTGGGTACTAATTCCCACCGGTGTTTTTTTTCCCTTAACAGGGTTTTCCTTGACAAAAAAATACTTGTGTTATGGTGTTGTTATTGAAGTGTTCAAATTTGCATTAAGTAATTGGTTTAAAGTTTAAAGTTTAAATATTTGGTATACAATTGATTCACCCCCCTCTCAATTGTATTATTCCTAACAATTAGTATCAAAGCTTTTGGCCCTTGGAGAGAAATCCTAATGGCTTGAGGGAGATCCTAATGGATTCAAGCAATTTGAAATAAAATTTTGAAGCAACACTTGAACTAGATAAGGCTAATGTTGATAATGCAGAATTAAAATTCAAACTGAAAAGGGCTTTAAAGATTACATCAAGAGGCTTAAGGAGAAGCTTGAACTTTCAAGTAACAAAAAGAAGGAACTTGTTGAGAAGATAAAGGAACCTAGGAATGATTCATCTTATCTAATTCAAAAACTTGAATAGGAAAAGGAAGCACTGAAGCATGAATGTGAAGTCACCACTTTGTAATTGGCTAAGGAAATTTAGCAAGAGAAAGATGAGAAGATAAGACCTTGAAGAGTACAAATGTTTAGATTGGAAAAATATAAATAGAAATCAATGATGTCAAAACCAGGTATCAATAATTGAAGAAGTACAATATCATCATTAAGGGAGAAATTGTTGAGGAAAAGAATCACATAGATAAACTTCATCCAAGAAGAAACAATATTGATGAACATCTTGAACATCAAAAGCCTTAAGGTTATAAGATTGGAGTTATTTTTGATGAATCTAAATGTTGAAACCTCAAGAAAGACAATCTAAAGGAAAAAAAGATGAGGAACCTAATCAGCAAGAGGAACATAATGTGCAAATTAGAACTTTTAGAGGAAGATGATTTGGATGCAAAAACAATTGGTCACATGAAGAGGGATTGCAGAGGTTATACTCCTTATAAGTCCTTTATTGGTTATTGTTTGAAATGCTATGAATATGGGCACAAGAAGGAATAATGTAGAAAACCTGATCAATCATCAAAGAAGAAACATTAGATCAATGAGGAAAAAATAGCTAAGATCACATGTTATAAGTACAAGAACTTTGGGCACATTACAAGAAAATTCATATTACAACTTAATTAGGAAAGACCACCACCTACATGTTATAAATATAATAATCTAGGACACATAGCAAAGTTTTGCAGATATAATGGACAAGAGCATGAAAAAATACATGGATGAGTTCAACCAAAAAAAAATTGAAGGAAGGAAACAAGGACAGTGATAAGGTATAGAAAGTAAAGAAACAGAGCTAGTCTAAAGATCAGGGAGATTTAGTAGATGCTGCTAGATCTTCGCCTGATGTTACTATTATCACATCAGTCTAAATGGCCAAGAATGGCCTTAGGGGGACATTTGGATAAATATAACAGTCTATTATCCATCCCTTCATTTATATATTTAGATGATGCAAGGTTAGATATAGGTACAAGGATATGTGTGGGAACTACATACTTGGTAGCAAGATCTGAAAGGTAGCACGGTCTAATCGTTTGGAACTTCATGGTTGAATTGGAATGAAACAACTTTTTGAATTGTATTGGGAAATGCATCAGAAGTATACTGCAAGCTTTAACTATGATTACTTAGTCATTTTTAGCACCGTTTGAGCACTTGTGAAGATCAAAGAGGAAAACACTTGGATGTTGCTAAGAAAGTCTTTGATCATATTTAGGAGAAGAACAAGCTAACTGATAAGGTCAAAGAAGTAGTAAAGGATAGTACTAAGGGAAAAGAGACTGAACTAAAATAGGTTTCAGGTTGAGATCCCAAAGAATGAGTAGATTAATGAAAATCAAGAGAGAGAACAAATTCTTGAGATCAAACATGTTTGGATGAGCCTATAGAAGAACCAAAGACACCAAGGTATGTTAATATGAATCATATCAAGAATTAGATTATTGGTGATGTTAAAAATGGCATGATGACAAGGTCTAAAGCTAGAAATGAGATTTGTTTGATTTCAAAAGTAGAACTTAAGAATACTTATGAGGCATGTAAAGTTGAATCTTGGATTAAGGCAATGCAACAAGAATTAGATCAAATAGAAAAAAAAAACACTTCAAAATTGGTTCCTATACCTAAGGAAAAGAATGAAATTGGAACTAAATGGGTTTTTAGAAACAAAATAAATGAAGATGGCATGGTTGAAATAAATAAGGCTAGACTGGTCTGCAAGGGCTATTCTGTTAGTAATAACTGCGAGGGGGGGGGGTGAATCAGTGGACTCAAAATTTATCCTTAAAAACTTATCCACCAATCTATAAACCTTGGATTATTATGTCCCTACAAGATGCATGCCATGAAATACTTTATAATGATTAACTTTCTGTTGATTTTCCTTGTCTGTCCTTATTCTCCTTGATTACCGATAAGTAGTAAAACTATTTACCGAAACTCAGTAAATAAGGAGAGTATACCAATCAATCCAGAAATGCATATGTGAAATGTAAAATAGTAAAGTAATAAAACATACACACATAACACATGGATTTTAATGTGGAAACCTTGTTAAGGGAAAAAACCACTGGGACTGGTACCCCAAAATTTCACTCTTCTGAACTGAGCCCTGTTAGGAGCCAACCCTGTTAAAGGTTACAAATACACTGTTAAGTGTGACCTTGTTAGAGGATTTTATACATAGAGGTTATCACTTAGTATCGGGCATCTATTGCTACCATCCTTGAAATAGCCTCCTTCTTAGACTGTCAATAGGTATCGGGCAAGTCCAATGCTACTTTCATGAATCAACCTTTTTGGCACTCCTTGGGATGTACCTCAATATATAGAATAATGTTAAGTCCTGCTCTGTTAAGAGACTTGATGCTTCAATGGTTAAACTGAAACACTATGACCTATTCATGATGCAACTTTGAATTGTAGATTTTCAGATCTATTTAAGTACATTACCTCTCTGATCAATGTATCAATTCAATTCTTTGTGCTCCACACTTTTTTCTCTGTGATGTTGTGTTCACTGTTTGTTAGTGTCTACAAAATTCCTTAGCTCTCCTTCAACTTGATTGATTAGGACTGTATGAAGTTATTCTTCATTAGTTTCTCTTCAACATCCTCTTTCTATTCACTCCCCTTAATCCCTTTTCATGCACTCTCTTCTCTCATGCATACGAAAATGAATTAAGCTTGTCTCTTATATAGACATGATATTCATTCTTTCTTGATTCTTGATTCTTGGCATGATAAACAATCCAGCCAATTAGATTTAAAGCATAACTCCTAATTTGTCTCACAATTATCTTCTTGCCAATAGTACAAATCATCTTTAAATCAATCAATTATCTCTAGTCGAATAAAACAAAGAAAACAACCAGTTAAGTCCTTCTTTAGCTCTTGCCAGCTAGATATTTTGTCATTTTCTGAACTCTCTATTATGTCGGTCAACTCTGCAGCTAGTTGTCAATGACAACTGACAGTTCCATCGGTGTGACTCTAGTTAGCTTCAGGATCTCCATCCATCGAGAAACATAAGATTTTTACTTGTCGAGAAACTCTATTTTTAGATCGTCGAGCATCCTGTGGTTTTTCTTCATTGGGCAACACTGTCTTCTACTCATCAGGTATCACTGTGACTTTTCTTCTTTGCCTTTACCGGTGGTGTGCACTCCATCGGTGTTGTTTGTCACTTAGTGAATACTTGACTTTTATGCATTGCTCAAAGCATAACCTTGATTCCTTTGATTCTCTGAAGTCTTTGGAATTATGTACATGACCATATAGATGATATCAAGTTGACATCAATGACAATACAAACCATTAACCGATTCAATGTCTTGCATTATCTTCAACTTAACATTATCAAACATTCAATCAGTTACATGTCATCAATCTCTCCCTTTGGCATTGATGGAAACATACTATATTATCACACTATACTATTTCTAATACAATATGAAATATAATAGTTGAGATTCATCAAACTTCCAATCTTTTTGTTCTGTCAACCGATAAATGTCTGACCACCGGTAAGCTCTGTTTTAGCTTAAATTTGATTCTTACAGCTTTCTGTCTTCTGATTTATTATGTCCTCTTCTTGTGTCAATTTCTCTCCTTTGATTGTTCTTCTCTTTTGATGTCTTTTTCTCTTTGTCAGCAACTCTCCTTGTGTATAAACTTTTCATACAATCTCTCTACCTTAGGATATAATCTCTCCCTATTGGAGTAATCTAATAATGGATAATCTCTCTCCTTTTTCTGAAGACTGTGATAATATGGATAATTTCTATCCCTTTTAAAACAATGCCAAACAAATATCTAACATTCATGTCAAACAATCATTTTTCTCCTATCCATAATATATTCCTTGAATTTCCCATAACCATTAGCAATTCAACAATATGTTCTGGTGCTCGGTTCTGATATATACCTATCTGTATATAGATGTAGCTTTGAATTTCATCTTTTACTTGCATCAACATGAATGATATTCTGATAATATGTAGGCTGATGCAGCCTTCATTCATTTTACTAACTGGTAGACAAGGGTTTGACCCCTAGTCTCTTTCTCAAGTACTCAAATGTATCCTTTGGCAGTGGCTTGGTAAAGATATTAGCCAATTGTTCTTTTGATTGCACATACTCAAGTATCACCTCTTTTTCTTGAACTTGTTCTCTCAAATAATGATACTTGATGGCAATGTGTTTAGTCTTAGCATGCATGACTGGGTTCTTGGAAATGTTTATTGCACTGGTGTTATCACAATAAATAATCACTGGTTCTAAGATCTTTATATGCATACCTTCCAACAACTATTTGATCGATGCAATATTTGGCAAATTTGCAGCCGCAATAGCAACATACTCTACTTCTGCAGTAGACTAAGAGATACATCCTTTCTTCTTGCTAATCCATGTGACAAGTCTGTCACCCATAAAGAATGCTCCTCTAGTTGTGCTCTCCCAGTCATCAATATTTCTAGCCCAAACAGCATTGGTAAACACCTTAAGTTCAAGTTTTCCTTCTCTTCTATACCATAAGCCAAATTCCTCAGTATTCTTTAGATATCATAAGATTCTTTTCACAGTAGTCATATGTGATTCCCTGGGGTTAGCAGAAATCTAGCAACAATTTGTACTGCATGTGCAATATAAAGTCTAGTGATGGGGAGGTCACCTTTCTCTTCTAGTCTCCTACTCTTTCTTAGGAATCTCACCTTGGACCCTATTCACTTCAGGATCCTCTAGACTCACTATTGAGTCTCTTCAGGGTTACTCTTAGGCCCTGACTAGAATGACTTCTATGCTCCCTCTCTCCTAGGTTTCCTACCCACCGAAAAGCTTCACCCTCTACCTTATCTTCCTCTCCATGACTGAATAAAGTCAATCATGCACCTTCTCCTTCTATCTCTTTCTCCTACAAGTTCTCTAGCCGGACCATTTAGCTCGCCTAGGACTTGTCTACAATTCTGACTAGTCTCTTCTCAATCCCAAACATAGAAATAGAAATAAAATACATGAGGGATGTTTTTTGATGGTCACACTCCATAGGATGGATTATAAGAGTCAAAAATCATCCATGAGACCTGACTGAATTCAAAATCATACTCTACAGAAGTCTGCACAAAATACAAAGAACACACAGAACACGCAAGAACTATTCTTTATTGAAAGTCTGAAAATTACAAAGCAAACTGAAATCTTCTTCACTAGTCTACTCAGTCTCTAACTTCTCCAACCTCTGCTACAAGTTTTCCTCCTTGATCCTATATTTGGCCTCTTCTTGATTTGTAACCGTTTCTAGGTTACCCGTCGTCTGAAGATTCTAACTACCTCAGCTCTTCATCTTCTTCCTGCAACTGTCATCATTCTCAGCATGGCTGTCGACGTGGACAACATTTTCCTCCATGGCATTCTCTTTTTATCTTGGTGTTTTCTTCCAATGTTGACAATTCAAATCTTCCTTTAGTCGCGATATCGCAGTACTGATAAACTTCACTGCTTGTTATCCTGCGATCATGCGACTCACAGTCATCTCGTTGTCGCAACATTTTTTGACTTAACCACTTGTGATCCTGCGACTTTGCTAGCCACTGTTGTCGTGTCATTGCCACACTGAGTGACTTAACTGCCTGTGATCCCGCAACCTTGCTACTCACTATTATCGTGTCATTGCCACACTGAGTGAATTAACCGCCTGTGATCCCGCGACCTTGCTACTCACTGTTGTCGTGTTATCGCAGCACTTAGTAACTTAACCGCCAACCTTCTTGCGACTTGGCGATACACCGCCGTCGCATTGTCGTGATTGTTTCAAACTAACCACCGTTCATCCTGTGACTGTGCGATAAGCCTTGTCGCGTCATCGCTAACTGTTTCATGTTAACCGTCTTGCATCCGCCGACTTCGCGATAACCATTGTCGCTTAATCGTAGAATGTTTCATGTTAACCGTCTTGCATCCACTGACTTCGCGATAACCATTGTCGCTTAATCGCAGACTGTTTCATGTTAACCGCAAAGCATCTTCCGACTTGGTGACAAGCCTTAGTCGTGTAATCGTAGACCGTTTGATGCTAACCGTCGATCATCTTCCAACTTGGTGACCAGCCTTTATTGTGTCATTGCAGACTGTTTGATGCTAACCACCGATCATCTCCCAACTTGGCGACCAACCTTTATCATGTAATCGCAGACTGTTTCACGTTAACCGCTAATCATCTATCGACTGTGCGACTGGCCCGTTCTTGTGCTAGGAGTTAAGAACTGTTAGGAAAAAGACTGACTGCTAACTGTGATCTGCTCCCGGACCACCATTGCTAAACAGCTAGGGCTTCAGAGCTAAAACCCTAGGGTGCTCTGCACCATACTCCCCCCTCTGCGAAGGAAGAATTTAGTTTGAATTAGTCAGAAACAATGCCGAACTAATTCCTTGTCTTCTACAGTCTTCTTCGTCCATCCATGTCACATCTGCTTCTGGTAACCCTGACCATTTGACAAGGTATTCTCTGTATACCCTTCGTCGAGTTGTCTTCTGAACTCATGAATCCAGGATTTTCTCTGCTTGATACTTTGACTTAGCTTTCACCCATATATCCTGAACATCTTTTCCTACTTCCATCTTTTGAGTAGTCTCAGGTATCACTGGTCCTCTGTATGGAATATGATCCTGCACATTAAACACAGGTGATATATCCAAATCGTTAGGTAAATCAATCTTGTAGGCATTCTGCCCATATTTCTCCAATATCTTACATGGACCTATTCTCCTCATTTGCAGCTTAGTAGGAATCCCCTTCTATAATTTGGCTTTATTTAGATGTACCATTACTAGATCTCCAATTTGAAATTGGACTTCTCTCCTTCCTTCATCTACTTTCTCTTTTAATCTCTGATTTGACTCAATCAGATTCTTCTTCACCTGATCATGTATCTCCTTCATAGACTGTGCAAAGTCAT
>MU223593.1:4691161-4701780 GCA_018584345.1 Thuja plicata
GTCTATTTCTCTCCTTCTGCTCATTCACCTCTTTAGCCAATTCTACATTTGTCACCATGGCTGATTCTCCTACTGATTCCTCAGTACTTTGAAACATCTACAAATTTCAAACCCAAATCTTTAACTACACTCTGATACCAATCTAATGGGGAGGTCACCTTTCTCTTCTAGACTCCTACTCTTTCTTAGGAATCTCACCTTGGACCCTATTCACTTCAGGATCCTCTAGACTCACTGTTGAGTCTCTTTAGGGTTACTCTCAAGCCCTGACTAGAAGGACTTCTATGCTCCCTCTCTCCTAGGTTTCCTACCCACCAAAAAGCTTCACCCTCTACCTTATCTTCCTCTCCATGACTAAATAAAGTCATTCATGCACCTTCTCCTTCTATCTCTTTCTCCTACAAGTTCTCTAGCCAGACCATTTAGCTCGCCTAGGACTTGTCTACAATTCTGACTAGTCTCTTCTCAACCCCAAACACAGAAATAGAAATAAAATACATGAGGGATGCTTTTTGATGGTCACACTCCATAGGATGGATTATAAGAGTCAAAAAGCATCCATGAGACCTGACTGAATTCAAAATCATACTCTACAGAAGTCTACACAAAATACAAAGAACACACAGAACACGCAAGAACTATTCTTTATTGAAAGTCTGAAAATTACAAAGCAAACTGAAATCTTCTTCACTAGTCTACTCAGTCTCTAACTTCTCCAACCTCTGTTACAAGTTTTCCTCCTTGATCCTATATTCGGCCTCTTCTTGATTTGTAACCATTTCTAGGTTACCTGCCGTCTGAAGATTCTAACTACCTCGGCTCTTCATCTTCTTCCTGCAACTGTCATCATTCTTAGCATGGCTTTCGACGTGGACAACATTTTCCTCCGTGGCATTCCCTTTTTATCTTGCCATTTTGTTCCAATGTTGACAAGTCAAATCTTCCTTTAGTCGCGATATCACAGTACTGATAAACTTCACTACTTGTTATCCTGCGATCACGCGACTCACAGTCATCTCGTTGTCGCAACATTTTTTGACTTAACCGCCTGTGATCCTGTGACTTTGCTACCCACTGTTGTCGCATCATCGCCACACTGAGTGACTTAACCGCCTGTGATCCAGCGACCTTGCTACTCACTTTTGTCGCATCATCACCACACTGAGTGACTTAACCTCCTGTGATCCCTCGACCTTGCTACTCACTGTTGTTGCGTTATCACAGCACTTAGTAACTTAACCACCGACCTTCTTGCGACTTGGCGATACACTTTCACGTTGTTGTGACTGTTTCAAACTAACCACCGTTCATCCTACGACTGTGTGATAAGCCTTGTCGCATCATCGCCAACTGTTTCATGTTAACTTTCTTGCATCCGCCGACTTCACGATAACCATTATCGCTTAATCGCAGACTGTTTCATGTTAACCGTCTTGCATCTGCTGACTTTGTGATAACCATTATCGTTTAATCGCAGACTGTTTCATGTTAACCACAGAGCATCTTTCGACTTGGCGACAAGCCTTAGTCATGTAATCGCAGACCGTTTAATGCTAACCGTCGATCATCTTCCAACTTGGCGACCAGCCTTTGTCGTGTCATCGTAGACTATTTGATGCTAACCGCTGATCATCTCCCGACTTGGCGACCAGCCTTTGTCGTGTAATCGTAGACTGTTTCACGTTAACCACAAATCATCTGCCGACTGTGTGACTGGCCCGTTCTTGTGCTAGCAGTTAAGAACTGTTAGGAAAAAGACTGACTGCTAACTGTGATTTGCTCCTGGACCACCATTGGTAAACACCTAGGGCTTCAGAGCTAAAACCCTAGGGTGCTCTGCACCATCTAGTGTGTACAACATACATGAGTTTTCCAATCATTGATCTATACAAAGTGTAATTTACCTCTATTGTCTTGTCCTCCTTTGTCAACTTACATCCAATAGCCATTGGTGTTCCAAGTGGTTTTGAATCTTCCATCTTGAATATTTTCAGGACCTCTTTGATGTATTTGGACTATGTGATGAAAATACCTTCACTTTTTTGTATGATCTGTAGACCAAGAAAGAACTTGATCTCACCAAACATAGACATCTCAAACTCTTTTCTCATCTCATTTGCAAATGATTTGCATAGCATATCATTTCCTCCAAATATGATGTCATCAACAAATATTTCAGCAATTAAAGTGTTAGCATCAATATCTTCCTTCAAATAAAGATTACTATTTTCACTAGTCCTTACAAATCCAATACTTATTAGATAGGAATGAAGTCATTCATACCAGGCTCTAGGATCTTGTTTCAATCCATACAAGATTTTTTGAATTCTACATACCATGTTTCTCTTCTCTGGATCTACAAACCCTTCTGGTTGCTCAATGTATACCTCGTCCTCAAGTATTCCATTTAGGAATGTTGACTTGACATCCATATGGTATACCTTGAATCCTTTGAATGTAGCATAAGCAAGTAGTATTCTTACTCCTTCTAGCCTTGAAATGGGTGCAAAGGTCTCTCCATATTCTATACCTTCCTCTTGTGCATACCCCTTGCATACTAGTCTTTCTTTATTTCTTCTGACTTCTCCATTATCATCCAGCTTATTCTCGAATATCCATTTAGTACCGATGACATTCTTGTCATCTACTCTTGGCACAAGTGACCATGTCTTATTATTCTCAATCTGCTCAATCTCACCATTCATAGCACTTATCCATTCTTCATTACCAAGTGCAACATTGACAAAATTTGGCTCAAACTCACAAATTGAACAACTTGAGTTTAAAGACTTACTTCTTTTTCTTGTACCAGCTTTCTTATCTCCTATGATCTAGATCTCTGGATGGTTCCTTCTTACATATCTTGCAAGTATAGGTATATCTCTTTGTGTATCAGCTTGATCTTCATTTTGATCTTCATTCTATTCTTCATCACCTTGCACATTATTTTGATTATCATCCTGACCATCGGTATTTGCCGTCTGACTGTCGATTGCAACATTCTGTTGTTCTAGAATTAAGCACTGTTGCTCAGGTAGAGTGTCAGGTTCTTCATAGTATACAAACTTTTTGTAGTCCTCTAGTTCTTTTGTGCTTTCCATCTCATTCTTTCTTTCATCTTCATTTGAATCATCCTTCACAGCCACAAAAACCATCTTGATGTCTTCATCAGGTTCGGTGTCAGTATCTTCATCTTTGTAAGTAGCTAGGTAGCTATATTTCTTTTCTTTGTCCTTGTAGTCTCGGGTATTTCTTATTTTTGATTGTCGGTAACCTCTGTAAGCTTTGTTATCACCTCTGTCAGATTTCTTCTCAAAAGGTCTATCATTACTTCTATCATCTTTTCTTCTATTAGGACATCTTACAGCAAAGTGTCCAATCTCTTTACAATTAAAGCATACAAGTGGTAACTTGCCTTTGTATTTACCTTTACCTCTCTGCATTCTTCTAGCCATAAGTGCTTCTATTTCATCTAGATCTTCTTCTTCACTTTCACTTTCACTATCTCTTCTACATGTGTGTCTATGACTTGATTTTCTTATTCTCATAGAAGACTTAAATGCAGACTCTAAGTTTTGTAAGACACTATTATCAAAGTTGCTCATCTCAAATGAAATACGTCTACCAATTAAACTATCAAAAGTAACTATATTATTTTCTACTGCTCTCATTTCTTGAATTGCAGAAACTCTAATAGCATACACAGGTAGTGAGGTTCTTAATATTTTACTTACCATTGTCTCCTCTTCAAGTGTACCTCCAACTCCTCATATAGCATTGACTAATTCTTTTATTCTTGTGGTGTACTATGTGATGTTCTCTCCTTCTTTCATTCTGAGATCATCAAACTTTCCTCTAAGGCTTTCTGCCTTGGCTCTCATAACATTTGTATCACCTCCATGTACAAGCTTCAGTTTGTCTGACATCTTCTTTTTGTTTTGCAATCCTTGACATCTTCAAATTCAACATCAGAGAGTGAGGAAGAAAGCTCTATAACCATACAGTTGTGTTCATGCTTTTCCCTCAATTGATCTACTATTAATGATCCTATGGGCAACACATATTCAGTATCTAGGAATTGAGTAACATCATTACCAATACCTGATAAGTGGAGTCTTATCCTACTTTACCATGAAGCAAATTTGTCTTTGTTCAACTTGGGCACATCTCGTCTGTTCATCTTGTGATCTTTACTTAGGTCTTTAAACCTTCCTTTGTGTGTTGTTAGTAATAACTGAGAGGGGGGGGGTGAATCAGTGGACTCAAAATTTATCCTTAAAAACATATCCACCAATCTACAAACCTTAGATTATCATGTCCCTACTAGATGCATGCCATGAAATACTTTATAATGATTAACTATCTGTCAGTTTTTCTTGTCTTTTATTATTCTCCTTGATTACCGATAAGCAGTAAAACTATTTATTGAAACTTAGTAAATAAGTAGAGTATACCAATCAATCCATAAAATGCATATGTGAAATGTAAAATAGTAAAGTAATAAACCATACACACATAACACATGGATTTAAATGTGGAAACTCTGTTAAGGGAAAAAACCACTGGGACTGGTACCCCAAATTTTCACTCTTCTGAAGTGATCCCTGTTAGGAGCCAACCCTGTTAAAGGTTACAAACACACTGTTAAGTGCAACCTTGTTAGAGGATTTTATACATAGAGGTTGTCACTTAGTATCAGGCATCTATTGCTACCATCCTTGGATTAGCCTCCTTCTTAGACTATCAATAGGTATCAGGAAATTCCAATGCTACTTTCATGAATCAACCTTTTTGGCACTCCTTGGGATGTAGCTCAATATATAGAAGAATTTTAAGTCCTACTCTGTTAAGAGACTTGATGCTTTAATGGTTAAACTGAAACACTATGGCCTGTTCATGATGCAACTTTGAATTGCAAATTTTTAGATCTATTTAAGTACATTACCTCTCTGATCAATGTATCAATTCAATTCTTTTTGCTCCACACTTTCTGCTTTGTGATGTTGTGTTCACTGTTCGTCGATGTCTGCAAAATTCCTTAGCTCTCCTTCAGCTTGATTAAGCAGGACTGTATGAAGTTATTCTTCATCAGTTTCTCTTTAGCATCCTCTTTCTATTCACTCCCCTTAATCCCTTTCCATGCACTCTCTTCTCTCATGCATATGGAAATGAATTAAGCTTGTCTCTTATATAGACATGATATTCATTGTTTCTTGATTCTTGATTCTTGGTGTGATAAACAATCCAGCCAATTAGATTTAAAGCATAACTCCTGATTTGTCTCGCAATTATCTTCTTGCCAACTGTACAAATCATCTTTAAATCAATCAATTATCTCTGGTCGAATAAAATAAAGAAAATAACCAGTTAAGTCCTTATTTAGCTCTTGCCAGCTAGATATTTTGTCATTTTCTGAACTCTCTGTTCTGTCGGTCAACTCTACAGTTAGTTGTTGGTGACAACTGACAGTTCCGTCGGTGTGACTCCAATTATCTTTTGGATCTCCATTCGTCAGGTAAAATAGGATTTTTACTCGTCGGGAAACTCTATTTTTAGCTCGTCAGATCATATGGTTTTTCTTTGTTGGACAACACTATATTCTGCTCGTCAGGTATCACTGTGACTTTTCTTCTTTTCCTTTACCGATGGTGTGCACTTTGTCGGTGTTGTTTGTCACTTATTGAATACTTGAATTTTATGCATTGCTGAAATCATAACCTTGATTCCTTTTATTCTCTAAAGTCTGGCATTATGTACATGACCATACAGATGATATCAAGTTGACATCAATGACAATACAAACCATTCACTGATTTAATGTCTTGCATTATCTTCAACTTAACATTATCAAACATTCAATTAGTTACATGTCATCATATTCATAATAGGAAGGTATAGAGTTTGAAGAAAAATTCACATCTATTGCAAGGTTAGATGCAGTGATATTTTTCCTTTCGTATGGAGCACATAAATACTTTAAGGTATATCAGATGGATGTGAAGTCTGCATTTCTAAACGGAAATCTAGAGGAAGAGGTCTACATTGAGAAGCTTGATGGTTGTCCTTTGAATAATAATGGGTACATGGTTTGCAAATTGAAGAAGGCATTGTATGGACTAAAACAATCTCCTAGAGCTTAGTATGCTCAGTTAGATAGGTATTTGTTACATCTTGGTTTTAGAAAAGATAGTATAGATAGTAATCTATATTTGAGAACTTGTGAATATTGAATCTTGATTGTTGAAGTCTTTGTGGATGATATAATCTTTGGAGACAATGATGAAATGAGTAAGAAATTCTCTGAGGAAATGAAAAATGATTTTGAAATGTCTATGATTGGTGAAATGAAGTTCTTCCTTGGTTTGAAAATTACTGAAAGTAAACATGGTGTTTTTTTATCAAACCAAGTATCTTAAGGAGTTACTAAATAAGTTTGGGATGTAAGATTGTAAACCTGTTGGAATACCTATGGTTATAGGATGCAAACTTACTATTACTGATGAATCTAAAAGTGTTTTTTTAGACAAAATACAGGTCCATGATTGGAGGTTTGGAGTATTAAACTCACACTAGACCAGACATAGCTAGTGCAATTGGAATTGTTGTGAGGTTTCAAGATGATCATAAAGAGAATCACCTTGTTGTAGTTAAAAGGATATTTAGATATTTGAAAGGGACACTAGAATATGGTTTATGGTCTAAAAAATTTAATGATTTTACATTACATGCTTATACTAATGTTGATTGGGAAGGAAGTGTTGATGACAAAAACCCACCAATGGTGGAGCATTTTTCCTTGGAAATAGGTTGGTTTCATGGTTAAGTAAGAAGCAATATTGTATATCTCTATCTACTGTTGAATCAAAATATGTAGTTGCTTCTATAAATTCCACACAAATTTTTTTGATGAAATAGATGGTAAAGGACATTGGGATAACCTTTGAAGAGCCAATGATTATACATTGTGCTAATACAAGCACAGTGAATATGTCAAAGATTCATGTTATGCATTCAAAGACTAAACATATTTCAATCAAGTATTACTTTTTGAGAGACAAGGTTGTAGAAAAGGAAGTTAGATTGGAGTACATCAGTACAAAGGAGAAAATAGCATATATATACACTAAACCTTTGTCAAAAGATGCCTTTGAGTATCTTAGGTATGCTTGGGGTGAGCCCCTCCTTATGAGAGATAAATGGTGTAGGAATGCATTAGTATAGAAGTTATTAGAGCTATATTATTGTCTAAACTTGATGCTTGGATCTACTCCTTAGGACGAGTGATCATAAGAACATAACAAAATAGATTTGGGTGACCAAGCACCTGGTTTGTTGCAGATATGAAGATTTGAAAAGTCTACACCTTGCAAAGGTGGGATGTGTAGAGAAGGTGAAGGGATATGAAACCCTTTTCCATTGATGTCAAAGGGGGGTATATAAGTGAAAAACCCCTACTTTCTTAAGGGGAGCTGTGAACAGGATATTGAGAAGATTGTATTAAGAAAGATACTTTTGGGTTGATGGTTTTTCACATATGTTTCCATCAATGCCAAAGGGGGAGATTCTTAGAATTATTGTTTTTTGTAGTGTTGACATTCATGTTTTTTTTTTTGATGTCAACATGTGTTCCAGTTGGATGCTTTAGAAGTTTCAAAAGACTAGTTATCATAGCTACATGCAAGATTGACAGTTGTGTACAGATAGTGTACGATGTTTTTAGTATATGCAAGCATGGATTTTTATAGAGGGAAGAATGTACACCTTATAACTAAGGTCTCTAGATTTGATATTAATGTATGCATGAGTTATATCTGTTTTGGTAAAGACTGGTTATAGTGCAGTGATAAAGGATTATGATAGAGATAGTCTTTTTGTTTTTGGGATAACTTGGATGTGAGCATGGGTCATGTTATGTGAGCTTAAGGCATTCTAGAAGATACATGGGAGAACATTGTTGTGATTATTGGGTTGATGTATTCTTGATGATGTCAGTTGAGGCATGTGGATTAGTGAAGGCCTATTTGGGGTCAACCACAGAGATGTAACATGCTTAATCATTAGCAAGAATGATTTATGGATATTGACACATAACTGATGATTTGTATTTTTTAATTACTTTTGTAAGGTA
Source organism: Thuja plicata (assembly GCA_018584345.1). Classification (NCBI taxonomy): domain Eukaryota; kingdom Viridiplantae; phylum Streptophyta; class Pinopsida; order Cupressales; family Cupressaceae; genus Thuja; species Thuja plicata. The sequence goes on from MU223593.1 coordinate 4,699,290, forward strand.
CCGTCTATATCTTAGAAAGGGTCTATGTAATTGTTTGTGAATTGGGGAAGTCTTAACAGGATGACCTAATTGCTTATTTTAACTTGTATATATAAAAGAAGTGTCTAGATGTATAAGGGCATGGATTGGATATATTGGATGTTGTGAGCATGTGGGTGCGAGTTCCGCTAGATGTAGAGAAGTGATTATTTTGTAATGCACTTCATTGGAACTGTATAGGAAAACAAACTTGCTATCAGTCAGTTCACTTTTATAAACATAATTTTATACTTATTTTTGGACAATGGATTCAGAAGATGGTTTTAACCTTCATAAGGTGGATTTAACCTTCACTTTGGGAAGTGTGCTTGAGAACTGATCTCATCATTTCATTAAACTCAAAACAAGGTTGAGAAGACTCCTAACATGGTATGTCCTTTAAAATGGACTTGTACTAGATGTAATAATCAGCTCCTAATAGGGCTGGATCTCATAACAGGGATATAATATTTCTAGTGCATTATTTGTGGGTGCTAATTCCCACCGTAGTTTTTCCTAAATAGATTTTTCCTCATCAACAAATACTTGTGTTATGGTGTTGTTATTGAAGTGTTCAGATTTAAATTAATTAATTGGTTTAAAGTTTACACTTTAAATATTTGGCATACAACTGATTCACCCNCCCCCCCCCCCCCCCCTCTCAGTTATATTATTCTTAACACCATCAACACCAGCGCTCAAATTACTACCTCTTCATTTTGCATAACCAATCTAGAATCCCTCATCTATTCAGTAACCAAAGTCCTATGCTGCTTGAATTTTCCCTTCTCATGGTCAGATATTACCTTTCCTTAATCAAATTTTCTTCCAAGACCATTCATTTGATCCATACTAACATCTGCAGTCTTCTTCACTGAATAGTAGCTATTCACCATACTCAAATTCCTTACACTTCCTCCTACTTCCTTCAAAGGAACTAGAGTAAACTTTTGTCCATCCTTCTCTATTGTGACCAAATTTATTTTGCAATCATGAATAGCTCCCATATCAAATTGTCAAGGTCTTCCCAATATAACATGACAAGTACTCATAGACACCACATAACATAACAATTCATCTCTGTAAGGTATAATGTTGAAATTAACCAAACATTCTCTTTCACCTCCACCACATGATCATCGAAAAACAACCTATTCTATAAGGACGAGTATGTTTAAGCCTCTTCGAGCCAAGCTTCTGCACCATCTCTTCTGATACCAATTTTTCAATACTACCACTATCCATAACAACCTTACACCATTTACCTCTTGACTTACAAAGAGTCCTACAGAAACTCCTTTTTAAATTTTCATCTTCCTTCTAACTCAACATGACTCTCCTAAGCATAAGAGACTCTCCTATCTCAGGTTCAGCTTCATTTTCCACAACTTCACTAGCAGTTTGTTCCTCATGCTCCATAAGACTCGGTTTACCCATGTTCTTACTACTTCCTCCAAAACATTGAAAAGCCCTATGTCCTATGCTACCACATTTGAAACAATTTCCCTTGAACTCCTTAATACCATTCCCTCTTCTAGGTATCTTCTGATCAGATTTATCTTCAATGGTTTTCTTCTCTTTGCCATTGTTTCTAACTTTTTTTTTTTTTCCTTTAGTGTTACCATGTCTTCTCTTCAACTCATCTTCTTCCCTTAATCATACTGATAAGAATCCTCAATATTACTAATCCTCAACATACCCAACTCATCCTGAATATTAAACCTCATGCCATTAACATACCTAGCCACCTTCTCCTTAGATACCTCCATGTGACCAGATATTATAGTCATCTTATATAACTCCTCTATATATTCCTCAACACTCATGTCTTTCTGCCTCAAATTCTAAAACTTCTTAAACAATTCCAATTCATAAACCTCAAGAATGAATTTAGCTTTTAACCTAGCAATCATCACCTTCCATCTAGTGGTTCTTGTCTCACCATGTTCTTCTCTATCCTTTTAAAATTCTTTCCACCACAAGGAAACATGACCCTTCAACTTAGTCTGTGCTAACCTAACCCTTTGTAGATTCATGATATGTTCAAGATCAAATTAGTACTCTAACTCTCCAATTCAGTATATCAAATTCTTAGGATGTAATGAACTAGCGAAAGTAGAAACATCTATCTTATGACTTTTACTTACTTGTGCCATAACTCTCAACAATTTAGCCTTATCTACAGTGTGTTGGAAATATGGATGGAGTAACTGAGAGGGGAGGGGTGAATCAGTTACCACAAAAATAAATCCACAAGTCCCTTAGATGTCTTCAATATATATTACTGTTACTCGGTAAATTAACCTTTCATTGTTCATTAAACATTCACAGTTATTGATATGCATAAAACAAATAACATGAACACAAGTGACACAAGTAACACCAGATATAACATGGAAACCCAATTTGGGAAAACCACCAATGCAACTAGTTACTGATTTTCACTCTTCTGAAGTGAGCCCTGTTAGGAGCC
>MU223593.1:4708135-4735751 GCA_018584345.1 Thuja plicata
CGGTAAAGACTGACTTTCCTTCATATATTCTTTGATGACCGACTGAACTCGGTAAAGACTGAATCTCTTTGTTGACCGAGTGAGCCCGGTAGTAACTAACTTCTCGATATAGTATACTTTGAGTGCTAGGTAGACTCTGTAAATTGCTTCTCTTACCGTCTGAACTCGGTAGACTCGGTAAACTGCTTTGCTGAACATTCTTAGCTCGGTAGACTCTGTCTAATGACTGATATGACATTCTGAACTCGGTAGACTCTGTCTGATGACTGATATGACATTCTGAACTCGGTAGACTCTGTCTGATGACTGATATGACATTTGTGTAACATCAAGGACAACACACAATTAAACAATTGTTTCCAACACTTCCATATTCACTTCCTAGGATGACATAGTTATGAAGAAATGATCTTGGTATCTACAATCTCAAGATCTTCAACAACCTCCTCAAATTCTTCTTCATTCTTAGGATTCCTCCTCAATCCAATACACACATTTCTAATTTCATTCCTCATCTAAACTCTAAATTCTTCCATCATTTTCTCTAGCCTTCTAGGGTTCATCCTTTTAGGTGACATCTTCCAATCCTCAGGTGAAACTGTCTCTCCAACCGGTGATCTATCACAAGATGCTCCTCCAACATGTGATCTAGAAGAAACACATGAAACCTCCTCCAAGCAGTATTCCTTGAACACTCAACAGCCAGTAGTAAATCCTTCCTCACCACCTTGCACTAGTCCTCTATAATTGCAAGTGTAATCTTCACTCTTCCATCTCACGATTAGCAGAACTAGGGCTTCACAAATTAGAAGCTCGGATATACCAACACAATAATCTCAATCTTGTTCAACCTTCAACTCAACCATGCTCTGATACCACTTGATGTAGTCAAGGATGGATAAACCTCAATGAGATTGGTCCAACCCTTGCAACAAACATACACAATAAAAGGAAATAATAGAAAATAGATAGAATAAGAGATTCATCCTTTTATTATCATCAGTAATCAACTACAATAGATCTACAACATATTATTTCACATGCTAGTCATACATTCCAAGCACACATGCCTGATTATATTCAAAACCCTTAAAATCCTGCCCAAGCTAAGCTGAATGATCTTATAAGATCATCTTTCTCCTTAGTAACAATTCCATAATAGTATAAATCCATTGCAACATCTAGTTCACCTTAAAATATTACATTCCCCAAGAAACGAGTAAATACTTTACACCCAAATAGGTCAAGACCCAAATATTAAAGAACAACCACCAATGAAATATTTAAGATATGTGGTCACATAAAAATGTCAACCGCAAACATAAAAATGATTTGGCACAATCGTGGTCAGAAAAACCAACCAAAAGATCAAGAAACCATCGAAAAACCCAACCACCAACCAGAAATATGAAGAAAAGGACAGACACATGAAGAATCTACCATAACTTGTGTGCGATGAAACAAAATGAGATGTGATCATAGGATAAGCTCCAGGAAAAAGCTAAAAACACCGTGTCACAACCGCAAAAAAAAATAGTTAGTACAGATCAACCGCCACTCAAAACACCAAAAACTGCCCAACTAGAACAAAATATCAAAAAAACTAAATGAAATCTTTTTGGTTGATGCAATATTTCCAAGATCCTAAGATGCTCCTGCATCAGTCATTAATAAAGACTCTTATGTAATCTTTATATTTCATGTATTTTTTTAAGATATGAAGAAGGAAGACACATGAAATATTGATAAGGGTCTTGAAATATGACTTGAAAGGAGATATTGTATTAGTTATCTTGACTACGTCATATGCATGAAGACCATGAAGGGAAATAACCATAGTAAAATTAAAGAAATTATCATATACTCTAGGGGTTTGATAAAGAGAAGTAAGAAGACAAATGATAACATAAATAATTACACACCACTCCATTTTAGAAAGTTCCATGTTAATAACAAGATAACTAGGCTCTAAAATAGAAATGAAAATTGAAAAATGCGAAAAAGATCTAACTATCAAATCAAAAAGGTATGAAGCATGAAAGTAGCGGGTTCACCAAAATGTAATATATAAAATCCAAAGTCCTGATTAACACAACAAAAATGGATGTACGGGTAGTAATGTAAAATACAAGTCCTTTTAGGGGTTTCAATTCAAAGATCTCTTCTTTTTCTTCCTTGGATGTGCTTTTCCCTTTTTTTGTTTATGTTGTTTTGTTAGTTTCTTAGATGAAATTAAAGTACAAAAAGTATATATGCAACCATGAATAATAAATCATGAAGATATGTTATTTATTGTGTTATTATTGTCTTGCTTATGTATTCATGTATGATTTCTATGATTAATTGCTCTTTTCTTTCATTCTTTGTGCATGTATGTTGAGTAAGAATCCTTGGTTTGGGGGCTCATGTCCTTAACTAAGTGATGTTCTACCTCATTGCGATCCACCAAAGCCTTTCTTCTCACTTTACCGTGAGTATGTTCGATTTCCATACTCCCACTAAAGTGGGAGCTTAATCTATCATCTTAAAATGGAAGAACTTCCATGTTAAGAACATTTATCCCTCCTTCGGGGGTGTTTTTGACCATCATCATATTGTTCCCTCATTTCTGCACCCTCTCCTACTTTTGTGCCTATTTACGACCCTGATTGGGCCTCTTTGGACACTATCTATCCCACCTGAAACATTTTCTAGGGGTTATGACTCGCTGGGTCAAGGTCGACCTCGACCTTGACATAGGTAAAATTCAACCTTGATCTTGACCTAGGTCAAGTTTGACCTTGATTTTGACCCAGGTCCCCCTTTCCAATTTGAAAGTTTGTCGGCTTTCGGGGGTCATTAAAAGCTCATTTCCCGCTTCTAGGTCAGCTATTTTGGGTTCTGAAGTGATGTATCTTAAATTATATTTAATATAGGTCCTCTTCTAGGGATATAAGTCTCATGGGAATTTAATTCTCCTATGTAGGCTTCTCTAGAATATTGTTCCCTAGATTGGTATATAAGGAAGTCTTCTCTCATTTTCTCCAACTATCCAAGTAAGAAAAATATAAGTGAAATCTAAGCATGAAAGTTATCTACATGTCCTCAAGCTTTCAAATTTCAATCAAGGTTTTCATGTCTTCCTCTCAAGCATTCAAGTTCTCCATTGAAGATCAAGGATTCAAGCATTCAATCCATTGAAGATATTTGGTTCAAGCATTCAAGATTCATCATTCAAACCCTAGATCTATCCATCATGATGGTGTGATCTTCCTTCAAGATCCTTTGTGCATCCTCAAGATTCATTCATTCTCCCTTCAAGATGGATTCCAAGCATAAAATCATTGAGGTTTATGGTTTCTAATATTGATTCTAAGCTTTCATATTTACATACTTGTTTACATTCGAAATACAGTTGCATATCTATTGAATATCATAGCTTCATTGTTAGAATTATTCCAACTACTTGCTAGTATTCTCTATTTAAATTATTGATTTCAAGTTTAATTCCTAAATCGGGGTTTGACTAAGGCAAACCCCTCCCCCCCCCAACAAAAAAACCATTTTTCTTGCAGGGACAGGTTCATAACAACGAATTGGAGTGCATATTTGGATAACCTTTTCAGAATACTATCAGGATGCAAAATAAGATTTTATGTTGCACTGTGCAGGTCAGAATCAAAAATTCTGGGTCAAAATTGACATTTTGTTCTGGGTCAGAATTAGAAATTTAAGGTCAAAGGTGACATCCACTTTTGGGTCAAAATCATAACTGAGTCAGATTCAAAAAAGATTTTTGGGTTTTCTTCATCTTTGCGTTTCTGTTCTAGATCCAGTTGCAAATTTTCTAGAAACTTAGTGAAGACACCTGAAAATAGCATTCTTCAGATCTATAGCATTTCCAGGTTAGTACTTGTCTTCAATTCATTTCAATTAAATTTTTTAATATTCCTAAATATATCACACATTCTCTTCTATAAAATGGAAGTTAGGGTTTTTCTCTTTATCCCTATCCTTAATAGGTTGATTCATTTGTGCATTGATCCTTTCTTTGGGATTAATCAATTTGGATCTTCCCTTTATGAAATTTGGGATTAAGAGGAAAATCTTACCTTCTTCACTATTACTACAACACACATTAAATTTATAATCTTCCATATGTGTGTGTGTGTGTGTGTGTGTCTATATATATATATATATATATATATATATATATATATATAAGTACATTCATTTTCTATATTACATCACCAAATCATAAATCATGGATGTACATGTACTTGGTATTCTTGAATGGAAATGGGTGTGTAACGTAAGTGCCAATCTAGATCTCCTCCCTAATGACCAACTCTACTATCTCCCATGAAGAAAGAAACTAGATCAATGGAAGGAAATGCATGCTTGATGGGATGGATAAATACCTTCAATGATCCTATCTTTGGTTGCTTGAACTCCTTGAATGCACATTAAAATTGAAATATTGTAAAATATGTAGATAGTCTACACCATTTTGTCTCATGTATGCCTATATGTAGATATCCTGCACAATTTTGTCTCATGTCTCCTTTTATAGAACCTCAGAGTTCAAATTTGCAAAGGCTGACAAAGGAGAGCGAGAAAAGGAAATACCCTACATCGGGCCTAGGAACAATCATAATTAAGAACCCTGGGTATAGGTTGAGGTTGATGTCATGTCCCCTTGTCTGCACCAATTCCAGCGTAGAATGTACCTGCTGCAATGGTGGCCTAAAGCTGCACAATCATGTCCCCCAACTGGAAAATGCAACCACGCTGCTAAAACCCTTCCCAAATGCCACTAAATCTCCTCAAAGAATAATGCCAACACTCCAATCAATACTGCCAATGCCAAACAAATCTGCTGCCAACCACTAGCTGAGGGCTACGTCCCAGCCAGGACCAATACTGGGGTTTGCGTCCCATATGGAGAAGTGCTCTTCCAGAGCAATATCATACCAATAGTTTTCAATATGCAAAAAGAACCCAGCCATTTGATTTCCATCTCCATATATCTCCTTTCCAAAGCAATTTGAACCCTAATGGGAAATACACTTGCACTTTATAATATAATAATATTTTCCCAATTAAAAGTGTCCATGCTATAGGAAAACAATACTTTATTAAAAATGTTATAACTCAAGTCTCCAGAAGGTCTCCGGATAGTGAAAACATTTTATAATAATTCGAGACCTTTCAAATGAGCTATCACACGAAGGCATCCCTAACCAAATGAAGCAATTATTCCCTTGTTACTCCAAAATGGCTATTAAAATAGCCTTATTATAAATTATTTAATTGTTAACTTAGGAAATATTTAAATATATTAAAATATTTCCCTTTTTTCCTCTAATAGCCCAAATCAACCAAGTACACATGAAACTGACCATGTCACCTGTCTGTGACTGATACCGGATGAGATGGGTGAACTGGCAGTCCCTTCCCTAAAATCTAGGGATGCTCCTAGAAACTAGGGAACACATCCTATCATCCTTAAACTGAAACCAACTGAAGGGTCATGAATAACCTCACAACTGGCACTCATCACGACCCCCTAAATTTTAGGGATATCCCCTAAAATCTAGGAACTTCTCCAAACTGGCTCCAAACTGCCTGTAAAGCCAAGTTCTGGTCACTGTATGCACTAAATGAGTCCCTATCCATCTCTGCTAGCCTATGAGACTCCAATGATAGGCCAACTCCTCCATCTCTGATGTCCACTGTAGAAAGGGGACATGACAGTTGACCTATACCTAAAGGTGTAAAAACCAAGAAAAACTCCCCAAATCCCAAGCTATTGATGGATTTAGGGGAAATGAGGTGGAAAATGAGGGAAAAAGTGGGAAATCAAGTACATATGCATACAAGTTCTAAGAGATCACTAAAATGGGGCCTAATAGGTCCTTTGAGCTTCCAAATTAATGGGTGCTAACTTTAAGGATGGTACATTTATCCCTCACTTTAGTGAGAGTATGAAAGCTCATACTCACGGTAAAGTAGATCAAATGCATAATATGGTCTTATGAATGCTAAGGATATAAGGAAAAATCAACCCCCCAAGTGAGTTAAGTCCTCATAAAATCCAAAACTATGATAGGAGATACATCACAACAAAGAGAGAGAAGGAAAAAAGGGGATTTCATTACCTAGGCCAAGTAAGAATGCTTGTCTTACTATCAATCACACAAAAAGAAAAGTTGTAAAAGATGGCATTGATAGTCTAGCAAGGTTTGTGTTTTGTTCTAGCCAACCCATCAAGGATACACCCTTAAGGACTTCATCCTAAAGGGAATCTAACAAAAGGTGATCAGGCATTAAGGATTTGTGTGTCCTTAAGGGATTGATAGTGCAAATGCAGTGAACGGGCCTTAAGGATTTGTGTTTCCATAAGGGATCCAAAATGAAAATTTTATATGTTACATTTTTGTCAACCCACTGCTTTCATGTTTCATACCTTCTTGATTTGACAGTTAGATCTTTTTGGCATTTTTTTCTACATTTCTATTTTAGAACCTAGTTCTCTCATTGTTAACATGGGATTTTCTAAAATGGAGTGGTGTGTAATCATTTATGTAACCATTTGTCTTCTTACTTCTCTTTATCAAACCCCTGGAGTATATGATAATTTATTTCATTTTACTATGTTTATTTCCCTTCATGGTCTTATTGTATCTTTTTAGTAGATAATTGCATAAGGATTCCTATGATAAATCTAATTTTTTGATTCAAAATTGTAATGGTTTTCTTTATCCTCTCCATAGTTGTATTTCTTTTATTGTGAAAGTTTGTGGTAAAACTGTGGATACTAATTTTGTTGTCATTCCTACCTCCGATCAATATCAAGTGAAATGCCTTACCTCCATGAAATCTATGGCTTTTCCTATTCATAAATACCTTAATTTCCTTATAATGGAGAAATAATGATTGTTAACCATAGTCTTTATCTGCCTTTTATACCTCGTGAATTGGGTAACCTTGATGTCTTTTGGCCCTCCATGCCTCAACCAGCTAGGATCCATCCTAATTATATTTTCCAATCCTACCAAACCTTTAGGATCCAAAATATTTGTAAATTAAGAAAACCGAAGGATGATCTTAGTCGTGGCCTTCTTCCTAGACCACCTATTCCTCCTTTATGTGCTTCTTTTCCACCTCTTATTTCTTCCATGCATCCTCCACCTATTATCTCTCAGCCTAGTTTGGTTCCTTATGTTCTTCCTCCTAAACAAGAAAAGGACCCGATGTTGATTGATGCTATTCCACCCCACATACCTATTGAAACTAAATGAAACCATCATGCTCATGATTGACATAACCAACGTCATGCTAGAGCCTATGACCATGCTTCTAAAAACATTTCTTAACCTCTTACCTCTCATCATACTTAAATTTCCCTTGATCAACCCATGCTTGAGCCTATGGAGGAATTGAATTTAAACAAAGTGAAAATGAACAAACATGACAATACTATTTGTATATTGTATTCTATTATGATTAATTTTGATGAAGAAGATACTCTTCATGATGTTCATGATACTACCAATGATATGCATGCTAGTCATTCTGATGATATGTACAAGACTATTTATATTTATAATGATTCACCAATTATTCTTTCACAACTATTATCTAATCCTACTAACCCCAAACATAGTGACCTTTCTTCACAATAGGGTCCTTGTTTGTCTATTGTTCCCTCTGTTGTGCTTGATGTTTCTCCTCTTGTGATTTTCCCACCTTCCCTAAACACTATGGATTGGGATGAGGGGTAGGTGATACAATTTAATAGCTACTCTTGAATAGTGGTTCCTTTTATTTTCTTTTTTTATTTGCTTGTCATGATGTTATTTCCCCATGATGTGCTTCTTGTTATATATCTTGTTTAGATTTCTTTAAATGACTCTTGTTGCTCTATTGGTGCAAGATGATAAAGGAATCCCAATGTCATAATATTTATTCTATTTGTATCTCTCTTCTTCTATATGTTGTTATATGTTATGTTGTACATGTGTCTTCTATTCGTAAATGTGTCTTTGTGTTGTTTGTTTAGAATGATGTCAAGTGGTAGCTCCTATTCTTTTTGGTCTGAGAGGGAAGGGGTGAATCAATACCACTAAAAAAATTTAACCACAATTTTTTATTAAACCATATAGTGTTGCTTATTGATTACTGAGTTCATAACTTTGAAATAAAAGTAATGTAATGCTTAAAAAACCGTAACATCAAAACATTAAACAATTAAACTCATAAGACCATCTATGCATCCTTATTGCCATGATAATTGAGCCAGATGTGTCACTTTAACAAACAAGGGCACACTCGATAAAATACGGCTTTGAAAACATAACTCAGTAAACTAGATATCTTAGAAATATCACTCAATGATCTTGTAAAGATTTTGAAATACCTCTTAATCACTTTGAATTCTCGACAGGGTGATCGTTGTTTAATGTGCTCAAACGCTCTTTGAAAACATTAGGTTCCAAATGAATAACATATTGAGGTATATTTATAGTTTCCTTGATTATGGTTTCCAATGGCTCTAATTATTTGCATTAAATGCGCTTGTCAAGTCCCATTTTACCTTTAAACTGATAACACAGTCACTTTATTTAATCGACTAAAAAAAATAACCATACATTACAAATTTTAATCAAAATTTCCATAACTTATCCAAATACATCTTAATATGTTGATATGGATCTTTTCTCTATTTCTTAGGAACTGATGTAAGATTTATAATAAGTGTGTAGTTCCTACATACCTCTCACTGATTAGGTGGAGCTCTGAGAACCACACTCGGTAGAGATGTTGTCATCTATAGTTCCAAGTGAAGTTCCATCTTCATGGGTCTTTCTCCTCCATGTTTTGTTCATATGTTCTCTAATTTCTTCAACACTAGATGGTACACTCTTTTTAGATTCATCCTTAGTCGGTGCATCTCCTTGGTATCTGTAGTTGCCTGCAAGGTTTCCTACCCTATGAAAATGGAAACATGCCATGCCATGATTCCTCCATTACCTTATGTTAAACCTTTTGTGTATCAATATGTATTTTTCAGCAATGTTTCTATATCTTCCACAAGATAAGCATGAAATCCTTGTATTATAATACCATGGTATAGATGTGCATGCTCAGTTAGTATTTGCATTCTCTAGGTTAGGCATCCACTTGTCATTTCTTTTCTATAATTTTTACTCTTTAGTCTTGTGACCATACTTGTTGCAATTATTGCAGTATCCATCAAACTTAGGTTTCCTTATCTTGTTAGAAAAGTTGGTTCTACACTAAAAAGCTTGATGTCCATACTTATTACATCTAAAACAATAACCATGAAATTTAGGTGTACTCAGTACTTTACCTTTCCTTCTTCTAAAGACATTAGAAGTGTGTCCAGGATTCCCACAATAGTTATAGGTTGGCTTATTTTGTTTCCATGGGGGTGCAGTACCTTGATCTTTCTATGCATTAGATAATTCTCCTTCCTCAATAGTGCTTTTCTCATTGAATCTAATCCTTGATCTGTCATTCGATTGCTTTTGATTGTTAACATGTTTGTCGAGTGATTTCAATACATCTTCATTTCCTCTCAGTATTTCATTTGCATCCTTCTCAGATTTTAATCTTTTGTCCATTCTTTCAATTTCATCTTTCAGTTCTTAATTCTAAATTTCCTTTCAGGTATAAGCCTGATTTGTATTAGGAAGTTGGTCGGTCATATTGTAGTGAACTTGGTTCATCCTTAAGATTTCATTATCTTTCTCAGTTGACATTATTTCAACTTGTCTTTTGTCATCTTCTACAATTCTCTTTTCATCCTCAGTAGTTTGTTTACCTTCAATCAGTTCGGTCATTCTTAAGCTATTAGCATCAAGATCTTTCTTCATAAAATCTAGCATCTCAGTAAGTGAGTCATTCTTTTCATGTAGTTCGCTAATAGTAGTCTCAGACTCATTAGTCATAGTTCCTTCAAATTCAGTCTCAAGTGTATCAACTTGTTCTTGTGTAACCTTTAGTTTATCATATAATTTCCTTCTTATCCTTGAAGATTTCTCAAGTTTCTTTTTTCAGATCCATGATTAACTCTTGTGCACTCTCCAACTCAAATTCAAGACCATCAATTCTCTTAAAGTGTCTATAGCCTTCCATGACTAAGATCTTTAACTCTTAGGTGGTCAAACCTTTAACTCAAGAGTACAGGCTTTGATACCAATTGTTGGAATAACTAATGGAAAGTTGGGACTGAGACGGGAGGGGTGAATCAGTACCACTAGAAACTTTTAACCACAATTACTGATTAAACCGTATACTCTTTCTTTTTTATTACCAAGTTCATAACTTTAGAATAAAAGTAATGTAATGCTTATAAAACCATAACATCAAAACATAAACAATTGAACTCATATCACCATGATTTTGGTAACACAAAAATCCTTGGTTATTGCATAAAAACTGTGGTGGGGATGACACCCACAACCTTCACTAACTACATTATAAAGGGTGCTCAGTTAGAGCTACAAATTTTATCTGTTTTTGATAGCTTACTTGGTTAAGAGTATTTATAAGACTTGTTAGGTCTACCTAGTTAAAGGATGTACAAATATAAGATCGGTTAATATCTACCCAGTATTGGGATTTAAATCTCTCAATACAATAGTATGTTGTTGTTTAAATTTTTTATGCTTTGAAATCAATCAATATACCTTGAGACTCGTGTTAGGAGTGGATAGCTCCAAGTATGAAAGTTGTGCAAGGTAATTGGACCAACTATAGGGACAAGACTTCCCTCTACACTTCTAGCTTTGCAAAACCAAGGTGGGTACACCTAATCTAGATAGATATTCAACTATCACAACTCTTTACAACTCTAGATTTTAACAACAGATAAATAGCAAGATAAGTAATAAATGGTAACCACTCATTCAGTGACTCTTCACTACCATGCAGCATACACATCCAACAACCAAAAAACTCAAAAGGAACTAAGATGGTTTTGATGTTTTGATAGGGAAGAATATAGCCAAACCTATTCAAATATGTATCACTGTAGAAAATAGTAATTACTGATCAGTGCTTTATCCATTGGGAAATGTTTTTAGCTTAGATATAGGAAAGAGAAACTAACTATTGTCAAGGAATCAAAACCATAAATACAAATAATTCAGATCAAACACTTCTTATAAGATCTTATGTAGACAAACCAAATGAGTCTATGTCTTATCCAAAGCATATTTTAATTTGATCCTAGATCAAAACTAGGGAATAAAACACATGGATATAGAAGTTCTATGCAATGAACCAGAAGATTCAAAACTCAAGAGATAAACACCAAGGAGAGAATTGAATCTGAAATATTGTATTAAGTACAAATAATCTAGTTTCAATTCCAAAATGTTTCAAAACATATGTCACTTCAAAAAATGCAAAAGATCTGTAACTTTTTGTTCTATAATGATACTCTCTAGATATAAATCTATTATACTCACTGAAAACTATTGGCAAGTGATCACTTTTGTATGTTATGAGTCACTTTTTGTTTTTCATTTCTCGCTACACATCTAGCATATTGATTGATTGAATTTAAATTAATTTTTGATGATTCAGTTCTGGAGTTGACTAAGTACAAAAGCAGAAATACATAGTTATTTTGGGTATCAAAGATGGAGATTGATGAGTTATGATGAAAAACATTAGAGGAAGATACTATAGGGTATGTATGACCTACATCTAAGATCAATTTGATTTTGGTGAAGATTATAGAGAGTTAGATATATATGAAGATAGGCGACAACAACAAAATAGTGAAACAGAGCAATTGGATATTAGTGATGATTTGGGGAGTATGACATGGACTCTTGGGAAGCTAAGTTGGATTATGATTGTGGATAATATTTATTTTGGTTATGTAAGAGTATCCACTATGTACTTACTCTTTGCACTATTAATTATATTTTGTATTGAGAGGCGACTATGTAATTTTGGTTAAGTGAGCCAACTTGGTAATAAGAAATATATATATATATATATATATATATATATATGAAGACTTTTGTAAAGCGAAGATATATGGGAGATTGAAGAGCTAGTATATGAAAGTAGAGGATGACAGAGATCATTGGTGATCTATGAATGGAACCATCTAATCATTGAAGATGCTTATTTTTTTTCATTATTGATGAACACTTTGTAACAGAAGTTTTGTTGTAAGAGCTGTAAGCTTAGTTGGCCCCTAATAGGGTGTTGTATACCTTTAACAGGGTTGTATTCTCTAACAAGGAATTGTACTATGTAATATTCATCTCCTAATAGGGATAGGTCTCCTAACATGGATATTATACTTTAGTGCATGCTTGTGGGTACCATCTCCACCAGGGTTTTCCCTCGGCCAGGGTTTCCTCGACAACAAATAATGGTGTTATGAGTTATGTGTTATTTTTTTATGTTCCTTTGATTTCAGTATGTTTATGGTTTATGTGGAATTGGTTCAAATTTTATTTTAAGTGTTGTAATACTGATTCACCCCCCCCCCCNCTGATTCCCCCCCCCCCCCCCCTCAGTATTACTTAATCCTAACAATTGGTATCAGAGCTTTTGGCCCTTGGAGAAAAATCTTAATAGCTTAAGGAAGATCAGAATGGAATCAAATAATTTGCAAGAGAATTTTGAAATTGCACTTGAAGACCTTGATAAAGAAAAAGAAGAAAATGGTGACTTGAGATTCAAATTAAGGAGAGTTGATGTATTCATCAAGAAACTTAAGGACCAACTTGAACTTTCCAGAA
This sequence comes from Thuja plicata, assembly GCA_018584345.1. Classification (NCBI taxonomy): domain Eukaryota; kingdom Viridiplantae; phylum Streptophyta; class Pinopsida; order Cupressales; family Cupressaceae; genus Thuja; species Thuja plicata. Next base: position 4,720,912 of record MU223593.1, read on the forward strand.
ATCGGAGACAATGTCTTATTGTTCAGATAAAAGAAGATTCAGACAATGATAATTCAGATCAGATAAAGAAACTTGAACAAGAGAATGAAAGAAACTTGAATAAGAGAATGACACTTTGAAGTTTGAGAATGAAGCAACAGATAAAGAGATTCAACAAGAAAAAGATGCTAAAAACAATATTGAAGAAGTTTTGAAAAATGCAAATGTTATGATGGAACAAATGAAGAATGAGGCTGACCATTACAAGAACATGTTAGTAATAACTGAGAGGGGGGGTGAATCAGTGGCCTCAAAAGTTTATCCTTCAAACTTAACCACCAATCAATAAACCTCAGATTATTATGTCCCTACAAGATGCATGCCATGAAATACTTTATAATGATTAACTATCTGTCGGTTTTCCTTGTCTTTCCTTATTCTCCTTGATTACTGATAAGTAGTATAACTATTTACCGAAACTCAGTAAATAAGTAGAGTATACCAATCAATCCAGAAATGCATATGTGAAATGTAAAATAGTAAAGTAATAAACCATACACACATAACACATGGATTTTAACATGAAAACCTTGTTAAGGGAAAAACCACTGGGACCGGTACCCCAAATTTTCACTCTTCTGAAGTGAGCCCTGTTAGGAGCCAACCTTGTTAAAGCTTACAAACACATTGTTAAGTGCAACCTTGTTAGAGGATTTTATACATAGAGGTTGTCACTTAGTATTGGGCATCTATTGCTACCATCCTTGAATCTCGCTCCTTCTTAGACTGTCAATAGGTATCGGGCAAGTCCAATGCTACTTTCATGAATCAACCTTTTTGGCACTCCTTGGGATGTACCTCAATATATAGAAGATTGTTAAGTCCTGCTCAATTAAGAGACTTGATGCTTCAGTGGTTAAACTGAAACACTATGACCTATTCATGATGCAACTTTGAATTTCATATTTTCAAATCTATTTAAGTATATTACCTCTATGATCAATGTATCAATTAAATTCTTTGTGCTCCACACTTTCTGCTCTGTGATGTTGTGCTCACTATTCGTTAGTGTCTGCAGAATTCCTTAGCTCTCCTTCAGCTTGATTAATCAGGACTGTATGAAGTTATTCTTCATCAATTTCTCTTCAGCATCCTCTTTCTATTCACTCCCCTTAATCCCTTTTCATGCACTCTCTTCTCTCATGCATACGAAAATGAATTAAGCTTGTCTCTTATATAGACATGATATTCATTGTTTCTTGATTCTTGATTCTTGGCGTGATAAACAATCCAGCCAATCATATTTAAAGCATAACCCCTAATTTTTCTTGTAGATATCTTCTTTCCAACTGTACAAATCATCTTTAAATCAATCACTTATCTCTGGTCAAATAAAACAAAGAAAACAACCAGTTAAGTCCATCTTTAGCTCTTGCCAGCTAGATATTTTGTAATTTTATGAACTCTTTGTTATGTTAGTCAACTTTGCAGTTAGTCATTGGTGACAACTGACAGTTTCGTTGGTGTGACTCTAGTTAGCTTTGGGATCTCCATCCGTCAGGCAACATAGGATTTTTACTCATCGCGCAACTCTATTTTAAGCTCGTCGAGCATCCTGTGGTTTTGCTTCATCCAGAAACAATGTCTTGTGCTCATCGGGTATCACTATGACTTTTCTTCTTTTCCTCTATCATTGGTGTGTACTCCATCGGTGTTGTTTGTCACTTAGCAAATACTTGACTTTTATGCATTACTGAAAGCATAACCTTTATTCATTTGGTACTCTGAAGTTTTTGGCAATATGTACATGATTGTATAGGTGATACCAAGTTGACATCAATGAAGATACAAACCATTAACTAATTTAATGCCTTGCATTATCTTCAAATTAACATTATCAAACATTCAATCATTTAAATGTAATCAAAACAAGTATCTAGAATTAGAGAAATACAATCAAATCATAAAAGGTGAACTTGTTGAGACAAAGAAACACATTGAGAAACTTCACATGAGCAATGACTTGATTGATGAACAAAGAGACAAATAGAAACCTAAAGGAGATATTAATTGTATTGGCTTCAATTAAGCTGAATGTTCAAATAATCAAGAAGAGAAACTAGATGCGAAGATTGATGCAGAAAAACCTACTCTTGAAGAACCTAAAGAACAGATCAGACCTTTTAGAGGTAGGTGTTTTGGTTGTAACAATTTTTTACCCATGAAAAGAGATTGCAAAGGTAATGCCCCTTTCAAAAAAAATTCTTATTATGGTTTTAACTGTAATGCATATTGGCACAAGAAGGCAGAATGCAGGAAACTCAATCAATCTGGATATATACAAGATAATAGAGGAGAACCTACAGTGAAACCCACATGCTACAAATGCAATAACATTGGACACATTGTGAAGAATTGTAAGTTACAAGTAAATTAGGACATAAGATCTCCTATATGTTACAAATGCAACAATCCAGGTCATATAGTGAAGTTTTGTAGGTATAATGGAGTCAATAACAGAAGAGTACCACCTCCTATGAATACAAAGAAGAATGAAAATGATATTGGTAAAAGTATTGTAGAAATCAATAGTGATTTTGACATTTATTTCATGAAAGCAGAAGATAACAGCAGTGGTAAGATATGGAAAATCAAAGAGACAAGTGAGATATTGGTTTAGGGAGAGACAGTAGATGCTACTAGATCTTCGCCTGATGGTAACAAAGCAGAATCAACCTAATTGGTCAAGAATGGTCTTAGGGGGAGCATTGGATGAGCATAATAGAATATATCTAGCCCCTGATTATGTGGATTAATCTCTACCAAGCTTAGGTATGATATTGGCCAACATCATGGAACATATAACTAAGAGTGCAACATCGGATGATTCATATATTATGACCGCGAGATTTATGACTGACTGGACAGTATTGGGTAATGTGATTTTTTGACATGTAATGACGTATAAAGCACCTAATGGTTATCTATTTCCTTACCATTTGACAAATATCAACCTAACGAGATTAGAGAGCAGAGAGATTCAGACTATCCAAAAATTACTTTGCGTGATCGAACAAAGCGAATACTCAAAATTCAGCATGTAAAAGGTATTTACATCTACATAAACTATGGATGCACCTGTGATATATGATTTTGTGGATAAACCTAGATACAAGTTTAAGAGACATCCTTTCAAGTTGTGTGAACATGACCCTACAAGAGCAATTTCCCAGAAACTATATGGCGTCTTGCATGTAGAAGACATTAGGGCATACATCCATTGCAAATATGACATACTGGGTGTTGATGAAATTTCTACTGAAATAGAGTATATGACTGATAATGGAAAAATGAGAGATGAGTTCAAATATGTAGATGAGTTAAACATTATGAAAATTTTGGACTTATACGAATTCAACAAAGAGGAATGGTTTAAGATATTGTTGAGTAGAGTTCATGATCAGTTTATTTGGATAGGTTAACAACCTGTAAAGATTTGCAGTCAACTAATACATGAGATCACTGGACTAGATAATACTGGAGTCATCCCTGTGGCAGAGAAGCATCTAAAGAAATATTTTAAAACCCTAACACACTCAAAATGGGATAGGCAAGCTATGATAGTGAATGACATTTATTTACAGGATGTGAGATTTATTCCGATGATACTTGGTTACAATTTTTACCATAGTAGTAGACCTAATTCTATGTCTAGAGGAGTCATTATGATGCCTTACAAAATGGTGAAATAAAATACTAAGTATAACCTATGCAAAGTATTGGCACAATAATTTTTGGAGAATGTCAAGTTGATAAAGAAAGATAAGTCTAAAACCTTCACATTTGGTTCACTACTAGTCCACATGTATATTCACATTGAGCACAGATTTTCAGGCATACACCCAAGTGGTTGGAGAAAAGGGATACCTACTGGTATTCATATTTATGAGAGATACCAAAGACAGTATAGCACATGGGTTGATGGAGAGCTATTTGGCATGATTAAGATTCTTTAGAGGCAGATGAGAGAGAGAGAGATACAGGATTCCTAAAGACTAAGTTGAAAAATATAAGGACACAATATGTTTTATGGTTGAGATAGATTGTGTATGTTTTGAAGCAGTTGTTCCTAGGAATAAATAGTGTTATCCTATGGGATATGAGGCCAGTTCAGAAGTCTTGACTAAGAAGATCGAACATGTTCTGGCATCTGAAGTAGATACATCTGGGGAGAGATGGGGCACTTATGACAAAAAATTAGCTAAAGTAAGAGAGGAGCAGACCAGAGGCTTGAGGAAAAGGAAATTAGACAAAATTATTCATGAATGTGGTATTAAGGCAGGATTGACTGAGGAATACTTGAAGGAAGTAAAGAAGAAGTTAGAAAAATGTTCTTCTATATTGGCAAGTACTGCTACTACACCACTTCCGCATCCTGAAGGTGTGATGGTAGATGATCCACCTTCTAATATTATTGATGTTACCACCCCTTAACCACCACTGAAAACATCACAAGAAGAAGCAGTTAAGATTGTACCTCGGAGAAGCGCTAGATCCAACAAACCAGATTCACCACCTAAAGTACAGAGGACTGAAGGAGAAGAGAAGAAAGTTGAAAGTGATAGACAAGTATGCAAACCAGACTTAAAGATGATTAAGAAGAGAAGTATTGAGCAAGGGAATCTAGTTTCAATAAACAAGTACTATGATGGGTATGAGGAAATTGGTAAACTTATGATTGAAGATATTATAGTAAATCACCTACTTTTTTTCAAGAAAAATATGTTAGAGATAGAGGGTAGTGTACCTTAAGAGTTGTATGGCATACTGGAAATAATAAAATAGCTAGCACATATTAAAGATGAAACTATTAGGAATCAAGCAATTGATAACATGTTACCTATAATTTCTATGCAAGAGAGAGAGATAGAATATTTGGTGAACTGAAACATTTATTGAGGACCAAGACAAGACTAGTAAAAAGCATGGCAAGAAAATATGAAGAATTTATTGAAGAGGCTCAGAGAGCACTGGATCAAATTCTAATGACTATTATTCCTGAGAAGACTCCACCTCCTAAACCTAAAATGCCTACACCTTTAGGAATGGGAGAGAGTTCCAAAACAACTAAGGAAAGTGTTGAGAAGAGGGAAGATTATATGAAACCATATTTCTATGTTTCTGGTGTGCCTATGACTCTTCACACTTCACATGATGAAAAGGATCCATTTGAAGGAAACATTGACAATACAGTGGTTGAGGATGAAGAATAGAAAAAGGAAGAACAGAGAGAGGAAGAACAAAAATAAATGGGGCAGAAAGAAGAAGAAGCAAAAGTTGAACTAAAAAATGAAATTGATACATCTTCTATCTTATTTTTGGAAATTAAAGACAAACCTATTGATGTTGATCTTGATCGCATGGATGAGGATGAGTTGGTGATTCTAGCCTTCACCTCACTCACAAAAGAAAAGGAGAGATCTGAGTAGAAAAGTGATAAGAAAACTAAGTTAATCTCTAGAGGAATCGATACTATGAACAAATTTCTTCCAATACCTATTTTTTCCAAAGTAGAGATGATGTAGAAAACTTGAAGTTAGCACTTGACAATTTTGATAGTCACTATGAGACCCTAGTGAAGATCACAGAAGAAAAGGCAGAGAAGAGCTACTTGGAGAAGAAACTGATGGAATTTTTCCAGTCTATTTCATGGGAATTGGGATTTATGAAATATTTTATAGCAAAAGCTAAGTTGTGTTGAACATGGAAGGATACTATTCAGTTATTGCATGAACCCAATCAGACATGTTCAAAACATTGAAGACATTATTGCTAACGATAGGGCAACCTTGATTAGTATGATGGACAGTAGTGAGACCTCCTCACTATCTGTAATGGAATTGGATTGAGAGGTAACAATAATTTTGGATAAGCTAAATGTACTGGATATAGAGAAAGGGAGAGTCATGTCAATATTTAGTTTTTTGAAGAGTTTAATCACTCCTAAACTATCAATTCTTGAAGTACATCTATCAGATCTAGAGAAGAAAGTAGAATCACTGACAAACTCTATGCCTATAGATTTGAAAGTAGTAGAGACATCATCATATGCACTAAATGGACTAATTCTTGTTAGTCAACTATTGGTTGAATCATGGAGCACAGAAGTGAAGATCTTGGAAGATTCTTTTCAAGATATTCTGAAAATGGTGAGCAAGCAGTAGTTGTAGTAATTTTATGCACCTTTATCATTGTTGTCAAAGTGGGAGAAGGGAAAAAATGAATAAGAGAGAAGATAAGAAAAAAATGAATAAGGGAGAAAAAAAATGAATAAGGGAGAAGAGAAAATAAAAATAGAAGAGCAAGAGAAGGGAGACAGTTTTTGTGTTGGAACACTTGGTCATTTTTGTTAAGTTTTGCCATCAATGCCAGAGGGAGAGATTATTGGAAAGTGATCACTATTATATGTTATGAATTAATTTTTGGTTTTCATTTTTCACAACACATCTAGCATATTGATCTATTGAATTTAAGTTAAGTTTTGACATGATTCAGTTCTGGAATTGACCAAGTACATAAGAAAAAATATAGAGTTATTTTGGGTATTAAAGATCAAGATCGATGAGTTATGATGAGTGATCCTAGAGGAAGATACTATGTGGTATGCATGACCTAAATCTAAGATCTATTTTATTTTGGTGATGATTATAGAGAGTTAGAGAGATTTGAAGATAGGCGACAACAACAGAACAGTGAAATAGAGTAGTTGGATATTAGCAATGATTTGGGGAGTATGACATGGACTCCTAGAAATCTAAGTTGGATTATGATTGTGGATAATCTATATTTTGGTTATTTAAGAGTGTTGAATATGTACTTACTCTTTGTACGATTAATTATATTTTGTATTGAGAGGCGACTATGTAATTTTGGTTAAGTGAGCCGACTTGATAATAAGAAAGGTATATATATATATATATATATATATATATGAAGAATTTTTGTAAAGAGAAGTTATATGGGAGATTGATGAGCTAGTATATGTGTATGTGTGAATGGTAGAGCACAAGTTGATAGAGATAATTGGTGAACTATGACTGAAACCATCTAAGCATTGAAGATGCTTATTTTTGTTCATTATTGAAGAACACTTTGTAATTGATGTTATTTTGTAAGAGTTGTAAGCTCAGTTGGCCCCTAACAGGGTGTTGTATACCTTTAACAGGGTTCTATTCCTCTAACAAGGAATTTTACTATGTAATATTCAGCTCTTAACAGGGCTAGGTCTCCTAACAAGGACATTATACTTTAGTGCATGCTTGTGGGTACCATCCCCACCGAGGTTTTCCCTTGGAAAGGGTTTCCTCGACAATAAATAATGGTGTTATGATTTATGTGTTATTTGTTTATGTTCCTCTGATTTCAATATGCTTATGGTTTATGTGGAATTGGTTCAAAGTTTATTTTAAGTGTTGTAATACTGATTCACCCACCTCTTAGTATTACTTAGTCCTAACAGAAACAGTAAACAATTTTATCCTTATGTTACTTCCCCCAAGTTTCCATCCCCTCTAAATGATCTTGGGAGTCCTTTTATAAGTCAAGGGCTGAAACAATCTTAAGATCATTTAGGGCTAGGGCTTAAACATTTAAAATATTACATGACAAAAATAATTAATTCATTTCAACAACCAAGTAGCTCTGTCATTAGCAAGTTGAAAATTTCCTTTGATTCGGTATGTTGAAAAAATTAATCCAGCCGCCATCCATCTTGGGAAACTGAAGAACAATACTCTGCCACAATAATAATGAATGGAATGTCTAGTTCTTCATTAATTACCCTAGGAAAACATAACCCTTCAAAATTGCAGAAAGCCAATTATCCTCTCTTTAAAATCTCAGGTTCCTAAGAACATATCTAATCTTCAATTATACAATTCTACAAAAGACACTTCATAAATGGCGAAGAACGAAAAAGGATAAAATAGAGGTTGTAAACTGATTAACAAGTCAATTAAAAACCCTAAAGAGATAATCTATGCATAATTGCATTTATAATCACTAGACTTTCCTTCATACAACAACAAACATCTATTCAAACCAAGCCCAGAAGATCAAATTCCTCAATCAAATACTCTGTGACAAGACAACATAGTTCACTGCTTCAAAAACCCTGAGAAACATATTTGAAAATTTAAAAATCTAATACAATGACTACACCTAGCACGGAATATGGCATCAACAATGCAACTTTGAACTCTAATCTATTTTTAAAATAGGGTCGTAGATCATCTTGAAATTACCTGGGCTTTGAAGATCTAATTCAGACAGGTGGCAGGCAGGCGTGATGCCTTGAATAATAACTACCTTCATCTTTGTTTTTGAGGCATAGCACCCACCGTTTGATCAATTTTAACATAATACATTATCCTCACCCATCTTTAGCCCCACAATCACTGGAAGACACGTTTCCACACATCGTAATACCTTGAAGGTTAAAAACCTGCATCTTTTAGATCAAGGCATTACATCATCCACATGATCAACAAGAACTTATGGTACCTTTAATATTTTTTGAAAATCTTGAGATCATGATCAAGGCAAAGCACCCATCGTAGATCTTCTTCTAATCTGTTATAACTCTCATTAACCTAGCTTTGACCAGAGTACTTTCAATCCTTTATATCTCCAAATATCTAGATCTTTGGCTTAACCCTAATCTAATCATGAGACTTAGAGAAAAATCATATCTCTGAGTTGTTGAATAAAATTCTTAACTATAGTTCCATTCTAAGATTCAATGACAACCCTTGATCTTAGTCTTGCATCGACTGTCCTCGCTTAATCTCATAAGACTTAGCCTAAATCCAGTTCTGTTTCAAGATTTAGTGATAAGGCATATCTCATGATCTTTGAATGAAAGTCTTAACCATGGTCTAGTCTCAAGAATCAAAGATAAAGACTAAACACTGGGCCAGCCAACTTTCCACATGTCCATCTGTCGTGATGCCTTGATAGATAAAGAACTACATCTTGTTCATCAAGGGAAAGTGGTATTCGTTGATCGTCTTTAATCTGTCTGAACAATAACTTTGCCCATATCTTAGATCACTAAGGGACACTTGTCACCCAAGCGTAAAACCTTGATGGGCCAAGTGAGATGATCTTGGTCTTTGAGGTTTCATGTCTGCCGTTAGATTAAAGCAACTTGCAAGACAGACATAAAACATAAATATTTACGGGGACTTAATAACTTAGGAAAAATTAAAAGGGAACACCCCACTCGATGACTAAGGAAGTATTAAAATGGTTATGGCCCTGCCCGATGACAACCTAAACAGATAACTTAAGGACTTTATGTGACTTCAAAAAGTAATGATGAAATATGAAAAATTCATAAAACGTAAGGTTTTAGGGTTTTTGCATGAAATTGAACTAAGGGATTAATCCACAAAGACCATAAGACCATTCAAAACTAGAAGAAAATGCCTAGAACTAGAAAAAATTTAATAGTGCTAATAGTGGATCTAATTGGGGATGCATGTCTCTCGCAGGCATGACAAGATTCTAGAAATCTAAGTTGAGAAGACCACTTACAAGAAAAGAAAACCCTAACCTAAAGAAAACATAAAACAAGGAATATATACACAAAACTTATTTATAACCGACTATTCGTGGATTCAAAGAACTTCAAGAGAAATAGAACTTCAAGAATTGTCCATGAACCAAAAATTCCAGAATATTTCCAGTTAAATCCTTTAAAATGTAAGAATCATAACCCCATTTACTATCAATGATAATGGTCCTAACCAGATAGGATCAAACTTACCATGTTTTCCTTTATCCTCCAATCTAGAATTCCACATCAAGACCAAATCATTAACTTCAAAAATCCTTGCACTAGTCCTTTTGTCATACAAATTCTTATATTGAAGCTGCAACCTAATATTCTTGTCATGTGCTTCTCTTCTTGATTCATCTAATTGTATCAAATCATCCATTCTGATCTTCATCTGATCATCTAGTTCATCATCATATTTATGGATAAATTTATACATTTGCAATAAATTATTTTGTGGCAACCTAACATGTATGCCATATACTAAGTCAAAGGGTGCATAACCAATGGCTTTCTTCATTGTTACTCTATTATCCCACGATGCTTGTTGCAACTTTGAATCCCAAGTCATTTTGTTCTTATCTAACACTCTTTTCAAAATCTTTATCAGGCTCTTATTACTGGATTCATATTGTCCATTCCCCTGTGGGTGATATGGGGAAAAATAAGAAATTTGAATTCCATATTGTTGTCATAAGTCACTAAATTATTTAGATCTGAAACACATTGAATTATCTACCACAATAATTTCAGGACAACCAAACCTAGTGAGGATATTTTTGTAGCATAAAATCAGTTACAACTTTACTAGTGGCCCTTTTAGTGGGAATTGCTCTGACCCACTAAAGTAATCAGTTGCTACCAAGATCCATGAATGACTACCACTAGACTTGTTAGGAATCTCCCCAATGAAATCCATTCCCAATTTTGAAAAGGTGCCTCAACTGTAACAAGCCTCAAAGGTAAATTCTCACTAAAGTTGATCTTACCTGCAAATAACTGGCAAGCATCACATTTCTTGACATAATTATGGGCATAATTAAAGATAGTAGGCCACCAAAAACTAGACCTCATAATTTTTTGTGCAGTGGTCTTAGCTATGTAATGGCCCCCACATGCACCATTATGCATTTGTTCCAATAAGTTATAGTATTTTTCATAGTCCACACATTTAAGAAATACTCCTTCATTGCTCCGCCACCATAACTCACCTTGTATTATTGCATACTTAATGGCATGCAACTTAACTATTCTCTTTCTATTTTCATCTATTTCAGGAGGCAGTGTTATTTTATATAAATATCCAATGATGTCCTTATACCATTCACAATAATCCATATCACAAATATAAGGCCTTTGCTCTTCTTCTAACATATTTACCTGATTTGCATCTAAATTTCTCTGAGCCATTAATTTTGCAAGTCCTATGCCTCTGACCAATTTTGTGATCTGAATATCAATATTGAACTCTTGGATTTTGTTTATCCATCTACACCTTCTTCCTGAAACTTCTTGTTGGACCAGAATGTCCTTCACAACAACATTAGGTACATAAGCAGTTATATTCGCTCCTACCAAATAACACATAAAAGCTTTGACAACTTTAACCAGAGCATATGATTGTTTTTCCATGATATCATACTTTAATTTTTCTTCTTGCAAGGACTTACTGAAAAAATAAATGAGTTGTTCAAAACCCTCTGAATTCTTTTGCAACAATACTACAGCAATAGTATTATATGAGGCAAAAGAGAAAATCTTCAAAGATTTGTCATAATTAGGTGTTCTCAAAATAGGAGCATCTTTAGTAGCTTGTTTAATACCTGAGAATTCTATAGATACTTATTCACTCCATTTCACCTTAGCTCCTTTCTTCATCATCTCTGAAATGGGGATACTAATTTTTGCAAAATTAGTAACAAATCTCCTTAGGAAATTTACCTGTCCAAAGAAAGATAAAATGCCCTTGAAATTCTTTGGCTGAGGGATTTTATCAATAGCATAAACCCTTTTAGGGTCAATTCTTACTCCATCTTTAGACACAATATTTCCTACGATTTTTCCCTCTGTGACTCCAAAAGAACATTTCTTTGGGTTGAAAGAGACCCCATATTCCAAATATTTAACAAAAATCTTCTCAAGATGATCACAATGTTGATCTTCTTTTGCTAAATAAGTTTTTAAATCATCTTGATAAACAACTAAAAATTTATTTATGAAATCTAAAAATGCCACATCCATGGCCCTCTAAAAATTTGCACCAACATTTATCAAGTGAAAAGGCATTCTCACGTAAACATAAGTACCCCATGGTGTGGTGAATGCAGTTTTCAATTGAACATTCAGATTCCTTAACCATGACTTGGTTATATCCTGAGAACTCATCCATCATAGAAATTAATTCACACCCAATAACTCTTTGTAACATGGATTCCATATTTGGCAAACCATAATTATCCTTTAATGAATTGACATTCAAACTTCTAAAATCTACACAAAGTCTGATATCTCCATTTTTCTTTCTCACTGGTACCAAATTCGATACCCATAAAAAATGTCTGATGGTTTTGATAATCCCGGCATCTCTCATCTTTTTTAATTCTTCCTTCATTTTTGGTGCCAGGGTGGGATTGATAGGTCTCAATTTTTGTCTGAAAGGCTTAGTGACCTCTTTTAAAGGAATCTCATGTTAAAACAAATATTCTCTATAGGCATTTAAATCATCATAAGACTATGCAAAAATATGTCGACATTTTTTGAGAAGATCAACCAATAAACTACTGATTTTAGGAGACAACGTTTTACCAATATACACATTCTTAGGGCTTTCACTTGTTCCTATGTTTATTTCTTCCAAATCTTCAATTTTGCTTACATTATTTTCAGAAAAAGACTTGTCTTTATTATGAAAAGCCTTTTCAAGAATAACTAACCCCTTGGGAACTCTATTTGACTTTATTTGAAGCACCTCTTTACTAAAAATGGTATATTTATTATCTGAGGTTTCAATACATCTATTTAAATCCATTTCTTTGCTTAAAAATTCTGCTTCACAGTTAAAATATCTCAAAATATCTAAGTCATCTTCAAAGACTTGCCAATTTTCAACATTATCTAGTATTGAAGGCCTAGATTGAATCTCTATTTTAGAAATTCCTGAAAATGTAATATCCTCAGGTCTTAAAGAAATGTTAGCTAGTAAATATGCCATTTTTTTCTGACCTCTATCTATCCAATCAATACCAAATGCATCAAAGTTTTCTAATTCATCCCAGATAGCATTTCTATACTGCCTGAGTCTCTGATTTTTTGAAACATATTTGGAATTAATCTAAGATATTATCAATTTTGAGTCTCTAATTACTCTGAGACTTTTTATTCCATATTTTGAGGCTAATATCAGACCTATTAACAAAGCCTCATACTCTGCAACATTATTTGTGCATGTAAACAATAATGTAAAATAAAACTTGAAGGTCTTACCACTAGGAGCTATCAATAGGAATCATGCACCAGCTCCTTCCTTAGAACTTTCCCCATCAAAGTACACAGTCCACAAATCATATTGGTCCACTAAGTTATCCTTTTCATTAGATAATAGCATATGTTAAGCTCTTCCTTCAACCCCTTTTTCTTTCACTTGAAAAGATACAATATCAGTATCCACAAAATAATTCATATCAGTATCTTCATTTACTTCAATCATATGAGGAGTCCTACTTTCCCGAGACACCTTGACATTATTACCAGAAATATTGAAATTATCAAAAGATAAATCACATTGCATAATTCCACCCATTGAAGCACTCCATTAAAAACAACATTCCATAGTGAGGAGGAATATCAACAACCAAGACACTCATTGTCAGCACTTTGTCAGGACATGCATCCAACCTATAAGGCAAGGCTTTAATTATTCCAATGACAGGGATTTCTCTAGAATACATGGCCTGACATCTTCCATGAGGATTATCAACCTATAATCCCATTGAATTCATTATCTCTGTAGGCATAACAATATTAGATGCTCCTGAGTCTATCATACAATTTTTTAGCTTCTTACAATTGATAACCAAAGTTAGGAAAAGGGGGTCAACAGCTCCTACTAGAGTATTTACATGATTTGTATTCAAGTAAATCTAAGGGATTTTTTAAATCATTTCTTCAAATTCTTTTCCCTTGCTTTCTGACTTGTCTTTTATATTTTTCATCTTTTCAATACCTTCTGGTTTTTGAAATCTTATTGAAGAAACACCATCTAGTAATGAGAGGACCTTCTCCTTATGTTCCTTAATCCTCATCATTTCAAAAAATGGAACTTTAACAATCATTTGTGAAAATAGCTGCCCCATATCAACAGAGGTGTATTTTACATTAGAGAATTCTTGTTTCTTAATAGAAATATTACTATCCTCAACTTGAATGGCCAAAGTTGGCTCTTCTTTCTTTGATTTCTTATTGTCCATTTTAGGAAGAGGAGAACTTGTTTCTGGTGTTGTTTCTTTTACTTCATATACAATATTTGAACCATTTGATTTGTTTACATTTTTTACTTTTAACTTACTTATATTCTTAGCAGACTTTCCTTGAAGGTATTTATTATCTGCAGAGTTACCACTTTGCTTTTGTTTATTATCTTCTTTGGTCTCTTTGAAAAGAAAAGTAACTGGTGTGTGTGTGTAAATGGGTACCTGTCAGAATCAACACAAACACTCAATAAGTCATTATATTAGTCCAAAAGGGTTAGACAAGCACGTAAACCCACTAAAACTGACCTATTGCCTGCTAACTAGGAGGAGTGTGATTAACAACATATTATCCCTCAGAATATGCTATGAATCAGTGACGAATACAACCTAGCATGAAGGATTTTATTTAAAAACAAGCTAAAAGACAATAAAACATGCAATCTAGCTCTAAAAGATGAAATAAGAACTATAAACTAACATGAGATAATAGGTGAAATATGAATCTAGAGTGAATTTAACAGCATAAGAATGTATTTCTAATCTCAAGTGAAGGCTTATTTGCTCTCAAAACAGGCTTCTATTTATAGAAGAATGGGAGAGAGAGGGGGGGAAAAGGTTCATTTATGAATCAGGAGGCCCAATAAAAGAACATGTAAGAGCCTTTAATGCCCAAGGCATTAATAAGGCATGGGAGAGACATGGGCTTAAGGTCTTCATATTAATGAAGGCATTAATAAGGCATGTGGGGGTGTAAGAAGATGGCTTGAGGAAGT
>MU223593.1:4761573-4799837 GCA_018584345.1 Thuja plicata
AGGCTACAGCTGAAACGTGTTTTTTGGCGACCAGTTTGGTGTAGGCACAGGAGGAATATGATGTGCTGGAAAAAGAACTACAAAGCAACATTGATGGGGAGGGCGGCACTTCAGCTTTTTTAGGGACACCCTCCGCCCCTTCTCTTCAGTGATTTTCTTATTCTATGTGGTGTATTTCATCTCCCTTTTGTTGTAAGTCGTCGGAGATGACTTGTTTTTTTGGGGGGGATGATGTTGTCGGGATATATGAATGTACCAGTTATTATATTATTAAAGTATTATGTTAGCCTCGGTCGTTAGTGACCGAGAGGTTAGATAGTTATGTCACGATGTTTCGGTCGTGGCCCTTCGGGTACTTTATATACCCTCTCAGAGGATGGACACGAAGATATTAATATATGATCATTATGATGTAAATGTACTTGCCAGTCTGGAATGATTAATGAAAGTATTTATTATTCTATGATATATTCTGTGTTTATTATATTTCCTGTACTATGTCTATGCATTATTAAGTTACCCGTTGACGGTAAACAACACTAAACCGGGTCCAAGTAAAGAAAGGAACTGATATTAGCTAAACCGGGTCCAAGTAATTTTATCAGACACCTTATGAGCTATGGTATGGTCACTCTCTTAGTGTTAAATACTTCAAATTCTTTGGTAGTAGATGTTACATTAAGAGGGATGATTTCATAGGAAAGTTTGATCCAAAAAGTGACGAAGGTATTTTCTTGGGTTTTTCTACTAGAAGCAAATCATATAAGTGTTTCAATAAGAGAACTAACAAAATAATTAAGAATGCAAATGTAAAGGTGGACGAATATACTAATAAATCTGGTGATTCAAGCAAGCAAGTGATAGAGGATGATCTGGAGATTGTTTATATTAAACTAGAAGTGCATGGACTTACAGAAAAAAAAACAATGTGGAAGAACTGATTCAACCGAAAGAAGAAGAAGAAGCTCCTAGACCTAAACTAGTGATACCTAGGTATGTGAAGATGAATAGGTGACAAGAATACATGTGTTCTAACCTGAATAAATCTTAGAGAAAGTATTTTTTTATTTCCAAGTATGATCCTAAGATAGTATAGGAAGAAATCAAGGAAGAAGATTGGCTAAAAGATATGGAGGAAGAACTTGATCAAATTGAGAAGAATGATACATTGACACGTGTTCCCAGACCTGAAGATAAAAATGTGATTGGTACCAAATAGGTTTTTAGGAACAAATTGAATTAAGATGGAGATGTGATCATAAATAAGACAAGGCTTTTATGTAAAGGCAATGCACAAGAAGAAGGACTACAATATGGAGAGATGTTTCTCCAATAGTAATATTGGAAGGGTAAGAATTATACTTTCTTGTGCTTCTTATAAGAAGTTCATTTTTTTTCAAATGGATGTCAAATTATCTTTCTTGAATGGAATTCTTGAATAATAGGTCTACATAAAACAACCCGATGGTTTATCATTAAAAAATGACAAGGACAAGGTATGCAAGATACAAAAGGCACTATATGGACTAAAACAAGCCCCAAGGTCATGGTATGAAAGGTTACATTCTTATCTTATTCACATTTGTTTTAATAAAATAAGTGATGATAGTAATGTGTATCTAAAACTTGAAGGAGGTAAGTTGTTGATAGCTCAAGTATTTATTGATGATATAATCTTTGGAGGAAATGATGAGATGAGTTTGGTATTTGTAGAAGAGATGAATAAGGAGTTTGAAATTTCAATGATTGGGGAGATCAAATTCTTTATTGGATTGCAGGTTTCACAACTAAAGAATGGTATATATTAGTCACTCCAAATGTTTGAAAGAAGTACTCAAGAATTTTGGTATGGATGACTCCAAACCAGTTGGAACCTCATTGTAACAAGATGTAAATTGTCTAAGGATGATGAATCTGATACAGTAGATGCTACTTTGTATAGGTCTATGATCGGTAACTTGTAATATATTATTCATAGCAGACCAGATATTACTCAAGTAGTTGGAATAGTGGCCAGATTTCAAGAAAATCCCAAGGAATCTCATATGGTTGTAGTCAAGAGAATATTTGAGCATTTGAAAGGAAGAGTTTATTATGGTCTATGGTATGCTCATGATGGTGACTCTCTTTGAGTGTGTTTACTGATGCAGATTGGGTAGGAAATGTGGATGATAGAAAGAGCACAAGTTGTGATGCATTCTTTCTAGGTGAAAGGCTTGTATCTTGGAAAATTAAGAAGCAAAATTGTATCTAACAATCTACTGTAGAAGCAGAGTATGTAGCAGCAGCTATAAATTATAAACAAATTGCATGTATGAAGTAGATTCTTTAAGGTATCAAAGAAAAGGTGACTGAACTAGTATCTATTTTTTGTGACAATACAAGTGCAATAAATATTTCCAAGAATCTAGTTATGCATTCCAATACTAAACACATTGCAATTAAGTATCACTTTATGAGAGAGAAAGTGCAGGAGGAGGTCAAGTTGGAATATGTACCAACAAAGGATCACATAGTAGACATTTTCACAAAGCCTCTACCTAAGGATACTTTTGAGTACCATAGATGAAGTTTAAGGGTTATGCCCCTACATGAGAAGAACTCAGATGTTGGTGCATCAATCCAGTACATGTATAGTCATATCTTTCACTATGGATTAATGTTCAGGGGACTACTCCTTAGGGCGAGAAGTCAGATTGAGATGAAGACAATTGCACTAGATGAAGACTTGGGCATATTGCACCTTTAGTATTGTTTTCAAAGGGGGAGAATAATTAGTAAGAGTCAGTAAAGGGAGACAAAACAAGAGATGAGGGACAGAGAACTACAAAGAAGTCAGCTCAGGGGGGAGCATTTTTTGGGTGGTATTATTAGTTTTTCCATCAATCCCAAAGGGGGAGATTGTTGGCATAAATGAAGCAAAGATAATTTGAGTATGCTATGGTATGTGTTTGATGCAGATTTGATGATAGGTTGATCAGTTATGATGTTTTCATTGATGTCAACTTAGTGTTTTTTGGTTGACAGTGTGCCCGTTATGAATGTATGTTCAAGAAGTTGGATCCAGAGATGTGGTAAGAGTTGGCATGTGCGATCATAAGAGAAGACTAAGTGATGTCTCTAGATACCATATATATGACCACACAATTTTATCATATGTATGGTGTGACTTATGATTGATTGAAGGATGGCAGGTCAATAGGAAGAACATGATGTAGCCAAGGAGGAATGATTTGATGATTGTGTCAAATAGGTTTGGTTTTAGGTGTTGTGGTTTAGGATATGTTATCTTGACTATGTTATAGGGTTTTTGTTGCCACCACATCATGTTATGGTGACCCAAAGATCGAGTTTCAATGGATAGAAGATTATTCATTAAAAAGTAAAATAATTTCTTAAAATAGTCAGTCAGATCATCAATTGGTGATGATGTTGTTGGATTACTAAGAGGGGGGTGAATCAAAAAAAAATTATGATAATTTAAACTTAAAACCTTAACTCTAACTCAACTTGGTAGGATAAACAAAAGCATCAACCGAATCACCAAATATCTTTAATAACTTAAACAGTAACTTGCATAAAAAGTAAATAACATGCTCATGAATCATTCAACACATTTGACACCAGATTTCATGAGGAAAACCAATTTTGGAAAAACCTTTGTGGGTATTGTCACCCACAATTGAAAAATACTCTTCTGAAGTATGCTTAATTAAAAGCTTATCTTGTTAAAGATTACAATACACATTTGTTAAATGTGACCCTGTTAGGGGATTTAACTCAAACCCATTAAGATATTCACCCTATTAGGAGTGGCCTAGTTAGAGGGCTTTGAACACTCTATTAGAATGTCACATTTCTCAGGGATTTTATAATAAGACTATTAAGTCTACTCGGTTAAGATATTTTGTTGTTACAAATGCAAATAAGCAACAGTATGTAAAATGATCTATAAAAATGCAACTGCCTCTTTCTTGATCAAATCCCTTTATACTCTCTTTGACTACTGGAATCAACACTTCATAAATCTCTTCTCTTAGACTCAATTTATCACTTCTTTTCTCTTCACTGCATCACTCAGTATCACTTCAACACTTCAAATTTCTAGCCATTTGTTCTTTGAATTCATCCTTTAAATAGACTCTATATTTTCCTCTTAATCTACTTGATTAGGTTTTCCTTCAATCATGCTCAGCCCTTAGAGTACCTTTTTGAAATAATGCAGTGAACTTGAAACTCGATTAGCCACTTTAGCATCACCTTAGAACTTGCACTTTTCTTGGAAATAAAACCTTCACTTTTGTCACTTAATCTACACCATAGATTTCTTCCTTGAATTTTCTCATGTGTAGATCTTGTAACCAACTTCCTTTACATTCTTGGAATCCACCAGATCACTGTAGCATTACATTAAATGCATTCTTATCCGTATTTCTAAAAAATTTTATGCTCAGTAACTAACTCTCAGTTTGGTGACTAACATGCACTACTCAGTGCTTCAATGTCTTGGTGTCCTAACTGATTTTCATAATCCTTTACCGACAGACTCTCTTTTCTCAATATCTTAATCTTTAGTCTTACCAACTTTCCCAATATGCTTTACCAACTTTATAAAGTGCAAACCAATTATCTCAAGATGATCTTATCATTGTCTGATCTTTATCTATTGCCCAATTAAACCAACTTTGAAAGATATGGAAATTCAATATGAACTAGAAATAAATCACTTGACATCAATGAAAAAATAATAACAAATCTAATTATTTCTACAATATTGTATACCTCTAATCTCAGTCTTCATCGTTGTCTCCATCAGTTGAGTAACAATCTCCCTCTTTCTCATTGATGAAAACACTATTAATTGATGATGGCAACATTTTTCATCTTCCTTTTTACATCTTTGTTCTGTATTTACACCCTCTGATATCTTTGATCTTTTTATCCCTCTATGTTCATTCTCTCTTAACATCTTTATGCATATTCTTCCTCTTTATGTACTTTCAATCGTTCATTCTTCCTTAATCTTTGTATTCATCAATTATTCATTCTCCCTCTTTGACAACAATGCCAAAGGTTCATACTCCTGAAAACTTGTTCAGGTAGTGGATCATACCTTGCATGTACTGATAAATATTTGCATACAAAATTACTTTACACAATTTCAGGCAACACCTGAAGTGTGAACACTAGCTTCAACTCACAAAATAGATATTCTATTAAGTCTTAGAATTGATGCTCCATGAATCTTTCTCTAATGAATGTTGGATAGGGGTAGGACCCCTTATTTACCTTGGAGATACTCAAAAGCATCCTTCAGTAGTGGCTTAGTGAATATATCTGTTAATTTCTCCTTTAAGCTCACATACTCCAACATCGTGTTCTTGTCTTGAACTTTCTCTCTCAAGTAATGATGCTTGATAGATATGTGCTTGGTCTTAGAATGCATTATTGGATTCTTTGATATGTTTATAGTACTTGTATTATCACAAAAGATAGTAACTAGATCGGTAATCTCCTCTTGCATACCTTCTAGTAGTTGTTTGATCCATACAATGTTTTCACAATTCATAGCTGCGACAAGATATTTAGCCTCGGTAGTAGATTGTGTAACCACCCTAATTTGGTCTGCTCTGACCAGAGACCCTATTTTCCCTAAGTGTGATCATACCCCTAATTATGTCAAGACAATTCTTCAATTAATTGGCATAATTCATCTAAATCAAATTTAATCTCCTAAGTGATCTTATCACTAATTTACATTAATTGCCTTAGTCAATTAAATCAAATCAAATCAATTAAATCAAAATAATCAAATACATGGGTAAGGTAATTAATTAAAAGGAATTAAGTAAAATCCTAATTACAATTGCTCACTTGCAAAAGGGAAATTCAATTCCCTAGCCAATGAGAGTTAAATCACTTTGATCACCTCACATGGATCACTAAAGATTCAATCTCCACCTCTCTTCACAATTCAATCCTAACCTCTCATTCCTCAAATTCTTCTATAAATGGAATGAATTTTGAGCTCAATGGGCCCCTAATTTTAGAATTCATTTACAAACTTATGTTGCTCATATTCTTCGAGATTTCTTAATGCATTTTAGCTCAAACATTTAGAATTGTTATAATCTTTCAATTGGAGCTCTAAAATGAACTTTGATTGAGCATTTAGCCTACAGTTAGATTAAATATTCCATTCTAATCATGATGTTGTCACTGATTTATGCATAATTTGAGGGCAATTATAGCATATTTCATACTCTTCTTAGATAGGGAGCAATATATCGACTTTGGTTATTGATATGTACTTTTCCTCTTGTATTTCATGTTATTTCACTAATGCAATGACATATTGAAGTGTTGTGTTGCAGCTAGAAGATCCACAAAATAAACACACATTTCTAGCACCCACCTTGGGCCAATCCTCAGATTTTACCTCACCTTCTTATCATTTTTGGTTGATTTTGGTTCTCTATTTTTAGTTTCAAAATCACCTTTAGTTGATCAAGGCTTCCATGTAAGAAAGAGCCTCGCATTTCATAAATCAGATCGCATCTGGGGTTTCTTAGCTTTCATCTAGTATATCCTATATAGCATCTAGTAGAATCTCGCATCCAGTAGATCTTGTATCACATTTTTTGTAAAGCATCACATTCAGAACTATTAATTGGATACAAGAAATCTAGGCTCACATCTAGGAAAGGCATTCGCATTAGGTTTATTGATTGGAAAATTTAAAAGTCTAACCACTAATCTTTTGATCATGTATGTTTTTGTGTCTTGAGAAGCCTAACTTTTGATTACAAGTTTTTGTCAGAGCCTTTTTTCTCAAAGACGTGGAAAGTAACTACTAACTTGTGCTTTTGTAGGTTTCCAAACCTCTCAACTTGACCTCTATTTGTTCAAAGATTCAAAACTAAATACATTTTCCATCACTTAGTAAATTGACCAGAGGATTATGCTTTTTTCCTTTAAGGAAAATCAGAAACTCACAAGTCAATTTAAGATTTTATAAGGAATTTGGAGTAAATGGACAAAGCAAATTCACTTTTCTAAATTTGGATAGAAATTGAACAAGCAAAGCATTAAAATCTTCTGGTAAATGAACAAGTTGAATCGTATAATTTTTGGTAAAGAAATTGAACAAGCAAAGCACTAAATCTTTTGGGAAAAAGAACAAACTCATTGTCTAATTTTGGAAAAGTAAATGAACAAGCAAATCACCTAATTTGGGGAAATTGAACAACACAAATTTTCTTTCCAAATGATTTGTTATTTCTTACAATAGGAACCTAAAGTCAAACTTAAGCTTATCACTTAGTTTCACTAGAGGATTTTCTCTTCTTTCCAAGCGGAGGAATCAAAGACTCATCATGGGAGATTGAGTTTTGAGTGACGTAGTTTGAGGAAATGGACATGTTTGGTGTGTTTGTGGAAGAAAATGACATGGAATAGGATAGTATGCTCTTCTTCTTTTGAAGAATTAGAAATCTAGACTCCTAAGCTCGCTAATCCTTTTCATTTCTTTCAAAAACATTAGAGGGCCTGTCGGTTGAGGAAAAAATATCCTGGGATGACCCAAGTGAGGACAGGTTTACGCCAACCCTTCCAACTCACTATAATCAATATGCTTCCTTGTAGGCCAAAGCCTCGGAAGAAGTAGTCAGTTTTGTTCCTGGAATTTCGACATCATTCCTTGAACATGCTTGAGTGTGTGTAGAGCGGAGCTGCTTGAATCTTTCTTGCAAGACTACACACATTTGAGTTCATAGGGCTGTACGCCTCAATTTTTCCTTGTGAAAATCTATGGGGGACGATTGCGAATGCATGCCCACAATTACAAAACACTTGTAGTCAAAACAAACCCAATTTATCTCCGAAAGGGTGATAATATTTGTGCAAGAAAAATAGTAATTGCCCCAAGATACTCATCATTTCGTACCCTCACTTGCATTTGGAATCGGCTAATACAACATCATGACTGGAGCCATTGCATGCTTAGTGATGGTTATATTCTAATTAGCATGTGAGTGTGTACCTAAGTCTACAAGCAAATATTTTCATTCTATGCTTAGAATCTAGGGAATAGGGAAAGTGTTTGATCACCCTTAACAAAAGAACATTGCTTGATGTGCCCTAAAATCTCACTAAAAAGATAAAATCCTTGAAACAAGCAATAATTTTCATTCCCTGACATACATGTTGTTTACAACTCACTAGAAAGTCTCAGAAAAACTCTACTCTTAGACAAAATTTCACGTATTTCAAGACAGATTTGACAAAATATGAAAAACCATTAGAGGCTCACTTTTGGTCTAACTTAGCTTGCATTTTTTTGCATTAGCTCACATCTAGAGAGTTTCATCACTTCTGGTCATTCCTGGCTCGCATGCAAGAAACTTTCTCGCATTCTAAAAATCAAAGCTCGCATCTAGTTAAGCATAACCTCGCATCTGGAAATTAAAACCTCACCTTTAGGGAGTCGCATCTAGGACAATGGGCTCTTCAGTCTGGTCCTTTTTCTCTCGGATAAATTTATTACTTTTGGATACCCTTTTGGCTCTTCAGTCTGTTCATGTTGCTCTTGCTAGTCTACCTATCACTATTTCACAATCTTTCTTGGAAGACTACCTTGCATGTCCTTTTGGATTCTCACAATTAGTCTTGAAATGTGTGGTCTACTCATTTATCAAAATCTCTTGATTCCCAGCTCACTATCAAGGCACTCTAACCCTCTGACACTGGAGTCATTCACTTCCACCAAACACAAACAAACTTCTTCTACTTGGACACACTTACTTGGACAATTTGAGATCCTATTTGACACTATTGGAAAACCTTTGACAAACTTGAGATCCAGCTTTCATGGTTAACATCAGATGTAACAAGTATCTTGTTGACATATCAGAGTTGCCTCCTATATTACTACAATATCATCAAGGAGAGACATCTCATAATCTCCTATTCAATCAAGACTCACCCCCAATGGATGCTCCTCATCAAGAATGGAGTAGATCTTTTGAGGAATACAACAACGAACAAAACCAAAAAGATTAAGATAGTAGTAGTGAAGAAGAACAACATATCAACCATCCTTTGTTTGACTCAGATAGTAATGAAGATGTACCTAAGGAAGAGTAAAACAAGATTAGGCAAAGTAGAAAATTCTAAAGGATATTGGAAAGGATAATTAGTGAAGACAAGGAGAAGTACTTCCTACATCTAGCATCTCTTGGAGTCAAACTCCCTAAATATTATGATGTTGAAAGATTAAAGGAAAAAGAGGTACCAACACCTATTTCTATTCTCACCAAAAAATTGACCTTAATGCAATCTAAACTTGTTACACTCAAGCAAGAAAAGGTCAAACCAACAAAAAAATACTCTTTGGATCACATATGTCCATTTCCTTTTGACAAGAGTATCAACATGGTTCCATTTCCTCCCAACATGGAAAGACCCAAATATGACATGTACATGGGAGAAACTGATCCACATGACCATGTGAGATAATTTTTTCCTCTAAGCATTGAGTACATGCATGAACCTACATATCTAATGAGGCTATTTCCAGGAAGTTTAGGCAGAAATGCTATGGAGTGGTTCTCCAAACTCACACCAAGTGTGAAATATTTTGAGGAGTTAATCCAATGTTTGGTTCAACATTTCTCCTATAATATACAACATAATGTAACCATGATGGATCTATGTAACACAAAGCAATGAACCAGTGAATCCTTTACAAACATTTTACAAAGGTGGAGGAAAATATTTGCTAGGTACTCAAGACCAATACCCAAATTGGAAAAGATGGAAATCTGTATTAACAACTTGGTATCTGAAATGAACTATGCATTGCGAATGCAAGATTCACCAAGATTTGATAGAATGATCAAGAATGCCATCCGTGCTAAAGATGTCATGGTTAAGAAAGGAGAAATCACACTCCAAAGTGATAAAAAATCTACCAACTACAACAACAAACCTAAGTGGTGGAAACAAAACAAGAATATTGTTAATGATGGAGTGGTAGACGCATCTAATGCTAATCCTAAACCAGCAGTGTTCAATCTAATGAATAGCTTACAAGAGAAAAAATAAGCTAAGGTAACAACCAAATTACCAAGAGAAAACAATGAGAACAACAAGAGTAAACCATGGACTAGACCTCAAAGAACATTTACTCCATTGGGGGAACCTCTTGAGATAGTTTTGAAGACACTCTTGGATAAAAAATTCCTCACAATTCTCGATTCAAAACCATGGGAGCCAGAAGTTAAACCAAGATGGTGGAATGACAATCCTTAGTGTGTCTTCCATAAAACAAAGGACATAAGACTAATGATTTTCTTAAACTCAAACATGTTATACAAGACCTTATTAAAGGAGGAAAAATCAAAGTGGAAGGAAATACCATTAATGAAGATCACATAGCATTTAACAAATTGTTCCCTAACTATGAAAAAGGGGAAGCTTCTAAAGGAAAAGGAAAAGAATTAAATTACACCTACTCTAATAATGACAATGCGATCAACATGTTGGACATTAAATATGAATCAATCAATGTGATCACTATTAAAGGTGCCAAGGAGACATCAACACAATCAAACGTTGTGACTCGAAAGCCAAGCAACTATCACGATCAAAGGAGCTAATTCCTCCTCCAAACAAGAAACATCCTCAAAAGTACCTATTGTCACAAGTCCCAATCCAGCAGCAACAAGACAAATAGTTACTATCATGTCTGCAAACTATAACTTGGTAGACCAACTACAAAGGACCTCAGCTCAGATTTATATATTTGAGTTACTAAAGATCTCTTTAGTTCATAGGGAATTTATTGAACAAGCCCTACATTCTACAAATGTTCTAAAAGACATTGATGTAGACAAGTTCCAGGAAATGGTTAATCACATCTTAGCTCCATATTACCTCTCTTTTTTTAGAAAAAGATGACAAATCCTTGACTCATCCACACAACCAACCCCTACACATTGAATTCTTGATTCACAAATCCCGTGTCAGACGTGTATTGATAGATGGAGTAACAAGGTTGAACATATGTACTCTCGATCTAATCAAGAAGTTGGGTCTTTTAGAACAAACCATTGATTCAAGAAGTAAGATAACTATCAAGACTTATGATGAAGAAGAAAGATCATCCAAAGGACTCATTGTTCTACCAATCAGAATAGGACCATTTGAATGAAATTTGATCTATCAAGTTCTTGATCTACCATTGGCCTATAACGTTTTACTAGGGAGACCTTGAATACATGAAATGCAGGAAGTGCCATCTACTTACCACCAATACATGAAATTCCCACATAAAGGGGTGGAAGTAACATTTCTTGCAAATTCAAGCTATACTTGCAACAATGTTAAAGAAGATAGTATAGTTCCTCACAATAAAGAAGTCCCAAAAGAATCTGTACATGAAACTTCTAAAGACATGGTGATGAGAATCTTTGGAAAGACACTAAAACTTGAAGAAACCAGTATGGGAGAATATAAACTAGACATGATGTCATCATTGACTAATATTCTTGTGTCTCCTAGATCTTATGGGAAACCATCCTCATCTTTCACACCTACAGCATCTAAAGAACAAGACATTCATAAAGAAACTAGTATTTTTAGAGCCTCTACTTCTCAAGAGGATGAAAAAGAAGATAAAGCAGTCTTATCTTGCCTCTACAAAGAAGAACAGAAAGAAAATGAGGTAAAATATGTGGAGATATCCCCAGAAAAGTATGGTAAAGGATATGATGTTCTCAAACAAATGGGATAAAAAGGGAAGGGAACTTTAGGAGATAAAGGAAAAGGACTTTTTGAACCTATACATATGGAATTCAGAAACACCAAAGATAAAATTGGATTAGGTTTCAATAACAATTCTGAAAACCCTACTTCTAGAGATGGTCCAATCTTTGATGAAGGAAGTGATGATGAAGAAGAAGAAACAACATTAGAACCATGGACCTATGAAATATTATTACATATTGGTACAGAGTATCCCAAATATCAAGGAGAAATATATGTACCTATTTTTGTAGCACAACAAGAGCCTCATGTTCCTTTGTTGCCACAAGCTGATGTCCAAAGAGTAGAGGATCAATAGAAGATTCTCCATAAGTCCAATAGATAGAATAAAATCATGAAGAAATACCCCAACAATAAGATGTACATCCTAACTGGGGGAAATTGGTCACAATTTCACATGTCCTAGACTTACCACACTTTTATCTACAAGTGGCTAGTAGGGTACATCAGGTTACTATTGCTGAGTTTCTAAACACATCTGATGATGAAATAACAGACTCACATGATTATGAATGGGATAACCTGTCTGATACTACCATGGACATTGAGGTAGATGTGATTCATAAATTTGCACCAATATGGGAGAGAGGAGAGAGTTCTAACACTTCCCCTAGCACTGTTCTTATCCCAGAATCAGATGAAATACCACTACCCAGATTTTTTGATGGAGAAACTTGTGTTTTACTAGGTCTAGAGGACATTCTAAGGATACAAGATATGAGTTCCATTTTGATCGAAGAAGAAGAAAAAATCTCAATCGATGAGTCTCTAGATTTAGGTCTGCATATTACTAACAATGACCCTATTAATGATGATTTGACTCTTAATGATCTAAACATTGTAGAAGATAACTTAATAGAACATGTTTTGTCAGTTAATAGTCTTGACATTGTCCTTACCAAACTCTGAATCATTATCCCCAGTAAACCAAGACCTAATTGATTGGACCAATTCATACCCTAATCCTATCATAAACTTTCCCAATGATTATACTTTGGCCTGTTATCTAAATGCTTGTAAACCTTATCGTTCTTCCACCAATGCAAGGAGAGTGAACATGACAGAGGAGGATATCAAGTTTCTTAATCACAAAATGAAAAATAAAAAGAAGAAAAGAACTAATGGTGAAAACCACGTTCTGGCAGTATCAGATTCTAAAATAGTAAAAACAAAAGACGCATCTGACGGTGAAAACATCTTAGAGGTGCTAAAAGATGAGATTCTTGATATCCTACCTGAGCACTTTCAAGAAAAATATTTAGTTCTGATAGAACCTACACAACTAGTCAACTTGGGAATAGCAGAAGCTCCTAAATTTGTTCACCTAGTGCAATCCTTATCAGAAGAAGAAAAGATACAATTCATTGAATTCCTCAAAGAGAAGAAGATAAACTTTGCATGGTCTTACACTGATATGCCTAGACTTGATCCTGAATTAATAACGCATCACTTATCTTTAGCTCCTAGAATCAAACCTATGAAACAAAAATTAAGGAAGATGCATCCACATGTGGCATTACTAGTGAAAGCAAAGCTGGAAAAACTATTGAAATTTGGATTAATAAGAGTCATCGCTTATGTAGGATGGATTTCTAATGTGGTACGAGTTTCTAAAACAGATAAATCTATCAGGATCTGCATAGACTTTAGAGACCTAAACAAAGATTTTCCTAAAGATGATTTTTTGCTAACAAACATTAATATGATTATACATCTCACAGCAAGATATCAAGTGTATTCTCTTATGGATGGATTCTTGGGCTATAACCAAATTAAGATTTCTCCTAAGGACCAAGAAAAGATAGCATTTACATGCGCATGGCGAACATTTTGTTGGAACATCATGCCATTTGGACTAAAGAATTTTGGCACTACATACCAAAGATCTATGACAACAATCTTCCATGATATGATACACAAAAACATGGAGGACTATGTGGATGATACATTAGCCAAGTCAAAGATAAGAACAACTCACACTGAAGACTTGAGAAAGATGCTAGATCGCATGGAGCAATTTCAACTCAAACTTAATCCAAAGAAATATGCATTTGGAGTCCAATCAACGAAACTCTTAGGGTTTATTGTATCAGCTAAAGGAATTGAGGTGGACCCTGAAAAGGTAAAAGCTATACTGGAAATGTCACCTCCATGCAATATCAGTCAAATGAGGACGCTTCAAGGGAGACTATAGTCCATCAGGAGATTTATGTCACAACTAGCTGATAGAGCACAACCTTTCACAAAACTGCTACATAAAGGTGTTACCTTCAAATGGGATGAGAATTGTGAAAACAACTTCAAAGAATTAAAGGATTACCTAGCTACTCCTCCCATTCTTATGGCACCTATTCATGGAAAACTACTATTCCTCTATATCTCAGCTATGACTACATCGCTTGGAGTATTGCTAGCACAGGAGAATGAAAATAAAAAGGAAAGAGAAATCTATTATATCAGTAGGACCTTGGTGTCTTATGAACTCAACTACAATATAATTGAAAAAGATTGCTTAGCGGTTGTCTTTGCATCCCAGAAATTGAGACACTACATGCTCTCGCATACGGTGAAACTTATTGCAAAAATAGATCCTCTCAAATATCTCTTAAGTAAAAAAGCATTAACATGAAGACTAGAAAAATGGGTCTTAATTCTAAGTGAATTTGATATTGAGTATGTGGATATAAGGGCCATCAAAGGAAAAGTCCCAGTAGATCAACTAGTTGATTCACCATTACAAGATGATGCACCTTTGATAATTGAATTTCCAGATGAAACGATCACGCATTTAACTGAATATCCATGGAAGATGTATTTTGATGGTTCTTTCATACAACAAGTGGAGCAGAGCCCCAAAATATATCAAAAAATCACTCAAAGGTTCAAGACACCTTCTACTCACCATACAATATAGGGCTCTATTAGAGTTCCCAAAACCCACACATACAAGACTAGATTCAATTCCTAGTCTCTAATACCCTTATGGTACTCTTAGGTCACAACTAGAACCAATCAATTTAGGGATGGAACTAGGGTTCTAAAAAGGTTAGACATCTCATTTAGACATAGTACAAGATAAATCCCACACATAAATAACTCTGAGACACAATTTAGACACCAAAGCCTATATAGGGCTACAAGGGGCAAAAATAGATTAATGAAGGAAAATTACATGGAAGTAAACCAAAGTAAGTCATGAACACCCTCAAATGCTTCAATCCACTCACCAAGAACACCCTCCAAGTTAGGACTCTTGAGAAATCCCCTAGCTCTTATCGTTCACAAATTCCTCCTAGACCTAATTGGGCAATTAGGTCTCTTTTCCAAAGCAAGTGCCTCAAATTCAAATCACGTTCCAATCACTCCCATTGGAATACTTGTAGGATCATACCAAACTACTAAATCTAAGGATTTAGGTCTTCATTCCAGCCCTGGACTGAGTTGTGCCTCAAAAACCAAATTCTGAATAGTCACATCTAGACGCATGTCCAGAGGGTTTATAGTTTTCTCTCTCCATCGACTGCCTCCTGATCTGAGACCAGAAAAATCTTAAAGTACATCCTCCCTATAGTGTAGGAGCACACATGAAGACACCTAGTGACACCATGGATTCCAATAAATGTAAACCATCCCTAAATGTGAATTGGGATGTATTGAGGCCTTTAATAGAAATTTGTAATAAAGAATATAATAAATTATTAATAAGTCCTAGAAGTCTTGGTGAAGGACTTAGGACCAAAAAATGATGCAAGGGTGGAAAATAGTGCAAAATGGGATATAATTTGATTTTCTGGGGTTAATGAGGTCCTAGAATCAATTGGGAATTGAATCCATAAAGTATTTAATAAGTTTTAAGCAATAAAATACGAAAAACACAAGTTAATAATTGAAATTTTTGAATATTAACGGCTAGTTATGTTTTGGTGGGAAATTGCATTTAGGAGTCTTAAACACTTTTTAATCACTTACAACCACTTGGGATCATTTTTGGAAGTTGGAAACATGTCTATAAATTCCCATGAATGATTGGGAAAGAAGAGAAATGAATTGGAGAAGGGATTGTGCGGCCTGTAGCCTGAAAATGCAATAAAATTCATAGTTTCTTTCATATTTTGGTCTCTTATTGTACTTATTTCATGTTTTGATCATTTTTGTGTATTATAGGATGTATTTGAAGTTGTTTTGATCCATCTTAGAAGGATTTCATTCAAAAGTTTTCTTTCATATATTCAAAGTGTTGTAGATAGCCATTTTCACATTGTTTTCTTAAGCAAAATGGTGTAACCATCCCCTTTCTGGTCTAACTGTGACTTGGGGATGGATTTATGACATGTATCATATGTAATTATGCATAATAATGTATGCATAAGATAGAGAATGCAGATGATCATCGAGTTGGGAAAGTTGGAGTGCTTGGGTGCATGAAAATGCATGGAATTTGATGCCATAAGTGTAGCAGATGGAAATATAGATTAAGGATGGAATTTTTTGGTGTGATTCAGAAATATTAAATTTCAAACTTATGGTGAATCCATAAGGAGAAGTTCTGGAAGTGATTTTTGGGTCATTTTCTAGAAGGCCCTAGTTTTTGGAGCCATTTGGTGAGGGATTTGGAGTTTGAAATTTGGGAAGATTGTGGGTGAAAAAAAATACCATAATCCTTTTATTTGAGACATAAATAGGAACTTTTGAAATTTATAGTGTCTGGGGATAAGTAATTTTTGTAGTTGCTTTGTAAAGTGGCCTAATTAGGCCTAGTGGAGATACTGGAGTCAGCAATTTTATGCATATTTGGTCCGAAAGAATCATATATAATTTTCACATATGTTGTGTAAATTCCAAATGGGTATCTTAATCTACAATTTAATTTTCAAGTGTTTTGGAAAGTCTGGTCCAAAAGTCCAAGAATTAGGAAAAATAGGGCTACTAGGAAGGGTGGCTTGGGTGTTTGGCATGTTTGGAGAAATCTGATCAAAGGGTATAAAGATAATTTAGAACCTATCTAGAAAAGTTGATCTAGTGGTTTTAAGGCCTTTAGTAGACTTATTTTGAGTCTTGAATCCTTTGAAGTCAATTAAGCCCATGTGAGTAAGTGGAATCCCTTAGGTACATTGTGAAACCTTGGGGGTTGTCATACAAATGTGTAGAGTCTTGTTGTCCAAGGGTTGTAAGTCTCCAAGCATATGCATCAATTGGTATCATAGAAAGTAAGATATTTGGGAGGAATGTTAGGTGTGTATGTCTAGAGAAGAGTCTGAGTAGTTTGAAGAAGAGGCTCCAAGCATGCCTCCAAAGGTGACAAACATGGATCTTGATAGGATGGTCATGGAGCAAGCAAAAAAGAAAAAAAGATTGGAAGAAGTCATTGAAATATTGACTAGTCTTGTTGAGAAGAGGGGTTTAGACCCTCATGATGAAGAAGATGAATTAGAATAGGAACCTTTTGAAGAAAGGTTGGATCTTAAGGATGCTAGACTGGTTATGATCCTGAAGGAAGTTAAAGGACGAGAATCTAGAATCAAAGCAGAGATCCCAATGTATGATGGGAAGATGGATGAGGAAATGATCCTTTATTGGTTCAGTGTTGTTGAGAACCACTTTGACTATGAGGACATTGAAGACAAGCATAAAGTGAAGATTTCAAAAGCAAGACTTAAGGGTCATGCATTGTTGTGGTGGGACTGCCTACAAGCATAAAGGTGGAAGAAAATCCTACCAAAGATTACATCATGGCCTAGAATGATGGAAAAAATGAGAGAGAATTTTATACCTAAGGACTACTAAGTTCAACTCTTCAAGAATATTCAAGGGTTGAAGATGAAGGACATGGATGTCCAAAGGTATACAGAGGAATTCCACAAACTTGACATCAGAGCCTCTCATTATGAAGATGTGGAAGAGAAGGTGGTTAGATATCTTTGAGGGATGAGGTACAATATTGAAGATGAAATGAGCATGGCCACACCAAGGACTCTTGAAGATTTCTACAAGTCAGAAATGAAATCTGAAGACAAGCTTAGAAGAAGACAAGAGAGGCAAGGAAGTTCAAGAGGGAAACAAAACAAGGGCAGGGGAGTAAATCCAAGCCAAGGATAGAATGAGAAGGGTAAAGAGAAAGTCTTAGATCAAAAAGGAGAAAAAGAAGTGGTAGAGGAAAGAGCTTCCCTGGAAATTGCTACAATTATGGTGAAGAAAGGCACCCATTCTACAAGTGTCCTAAAAGAGAAGCCAAGAATAATGCTAAAAGGGTCCAATTGGTCCAAGGAGAAGATGACAATAAACAACAAGAGGAAGAAGAAGCACACCGTGACTATGCATATCCTGAAGAAGGTGAGTGTCTCTTGACGGGAAGGTCGCCTATCCAACATATACCCAAGGTATCTATCTTTATAAAAAATTGTAAATGCTATGGAAAAGTATGCAAGGTTATCATATATTCTGGTTCATTTGACAATCTAATGTCCTATGAGATGGTAAATAAGTTAAACTTACCTAAATTTACTATCGATAGACCATATAGGGCCTCTTGACTAAACAAAAAGAGGAAGAAGAAGCACACCATGACTATGCATATCCTGAAGAAGGTG
This sequence comes from Thuja plicata, assembly GCA_018584345.1. Lineage (NCBI taxonomy): Eukaryota > Viridiplantae > Streptophyta > Pinopsida > Cupressales > Cupressaceae > Thuja > Thuja plicata. The sequence continues at coordinate 4,779,987 of MU223593.1, forward strand.
AGTGTCTCTTGATGGGAAGGTCACCTATCCAACATATACCCAAGGTATCTATCTATATAAAAAATTGTAAATGCTATGGAAAAGTATGCAAGGTTATCATAGATTCTGGTTCATTTGACAATCTAGTGTCCTATGAGATGGTAAATAAGTTAAACTTACCTAAATTTACTATCGATAGACCATATAGGGCCTCTTGGGTCAGTAATGATCAGAATATTGTGATTAAGGAGAAATCATATATATATTTTTCAATTGGGGGTTATTTTGATAGGGTTCTATGTGATATACTTCCTATGACATGTTGCCACATCATCTTAGGGAGACCATGACAGGCTTCAAGGAAGACCATTCATTATGGTTTGAAGAATGAGTATGTAGTGCACAAGGAGGGAATAAAATTCACCCTTAAACCTCTTCCAAGCTAAGTAGAAGAAGTTGGTAGCATCATTGTCTTTGGTGCAAAAACATATGTTGATTTGTAGGTTCCAAAGCATGAGAATGTTTTGACTATAGAGCAGCAGCCTAAGACCACTTTATTGGTCTTGAAGGATAAGTTTGTGGACAGTCATGAGGCATTGACTGTGAAACAAAAAACAGGGCATGAAGATAGTGTCCTCATTGGCACAATGCAGTTTCCTTTGGAGAAAGCAATGAAGACAATTGTAGAGGTTTCATTGAAAGACATAAGGAAGAGTCAATTGTGATCCAAGGATGCAATTGCAAGGATAGTTTGTAGACACACAAGATCATTATTTGCAACAGCATGATGAAAGATTTGATCTTAGTTCCATTCCTTCTTTTGTTTCTCACTCTTTGTTTGTAGTTGTGAAGGGTAAGAGGATAGGATTGGATGAAGAATATAGGACTCACAAGGTGAAGAAGAGAGGACCACCTACAAGGAAGATAGGAGGCACAAAGACCAAGTCCCTTAGTTGATGGGACAATAACTTTTTCCAAGGTGGGGTGTATGGTGCAAGAGCAACCGTGAAGACACCTAGTGACATCATGGATTCCAATAAATGTAAACCATGCCTAAATGTGAATTGGGATGTATTGAGGCCTTTAATGGCAATTTGTAATAAAGAATGTAATAAATTATTAATAAGCCCTATAAGTCATGGCGAAGGACTTAGGACCAAAAAATGATGTAAGGGTGGCCAATAGTTCCATATGGGATCTAATTTGATTTTGTGGGGTTAATTAGGTCCTATAATTAATTAGGAATTGAATTCATAAAGTATATAATAATTTTTAAGCAATAAAATACGAAAAACACAAGTTAATAATTCAAATTTTTGAATATTAACTACTAGTTGTGTTTTGGTGGGAAATTGCATTTAGGAGTCTTAAACACTTTTTAATCATTCCAAATACTTTGGATTTGTTTTGGAAGTTTTAAAATTGTCTATAAACGCCCATGAATGATTGGGAAAGAAGAGAAACAAATTGGAGAAGGGATTGTACGGCCTATAGGCTAAAAATGCAATAAAATTCATAGTTTCTTGCATATTTTGGTCTCTTCTTGTACTTATTTCATGTTTTGATCATTGTTGTGCATTATAGAATGTATTTAAAGTTTTTTTGATCCATCTTAGAAGGATTTCATTCTAAATTTTTCTTTCATATAATCAAAGTGTTGTAGATAGCCATTTTCACATTGTTTTCTTAAGCAAAATGGTGTAAGCATCCCCTTTCTGTTCTAACTGTGACTTGGGGATGGATTCCTGACATGTATCATATTTAATTATGCATAATAATGTAGGAATAAGATAGAGAATGCATATGATCATCGAGTTGGGCAAGTTGGAGTGCTTGGGTGCATGAAAATGCATGGAATATGATGCCATAAGTGTAGCAGTGGGAGATATGACTTAAGGAGGGCATGTTTTTGTGTGAGGAAGAAAAATTAAATGTCAAAATTATGGTGAATCCAAAAGGAGAAGTTCTGTAAGTGAGTTTTGGGTCATTTTCTGGAAGGCCCTAGTTTTTGGAGCCATTTGGCGAGGGATTTGGAGTTTGACCATTTGGGAAGATTGTGGGTGAAAAATAATACCATTATCATTTTATTTGAGACATAAATAGGAACTTGTAAAATTTATAGTGTTTGGGGATAAGTAATTTTGGTAGTTTCTTTATAAAGTGGCCCAATTAGGCCTAGTGGAGATACTGGAGTCAGCAATTTTATGCATAGTTGGTCCAAAAGAGACATATCTCATTTTAACATATGTTGTGTAATTTCCAAATGGGTATCTTAATCTACAATTTAATTTTCAAGTGTTTTGGAAAGTCTTGTCCAAAACTCCAAAAATTAGGAAAAATAGGACTACTAGGGAGAATGGCTTGAGTGTTTGGCTTGTTTGGAGAAATCAGATCAAAGGGTGTAAAGGGAATTTAGAACCTATCTATAAAATTTTATCTAGTGGTGTTAAGGCCTTCAGTATACTTATTTTGATTCTTGAATCCTTTGAAGTCAATTAAGCCCATGTGAGTAAGTGGAATCCCTTGGGTACATTGTGAAACCTTGGGGGTTGACATAAAAAGGTGTAGAGACTTGTTTTCCAAGGGATGGAAGTCTCCAAGCCTCTACATCACCCTCATTTATTTCCACTGAGGCTTATATTTTTCACATGGTGGAGTCTCTAGGAAAGAGGAAATTTGTCTTGAAACCCTAGTTAGGGGCTTCCTACAACCAGTGGCTAATCAAAATTGTGTATCTTTCCATCAACTCCACTTAAAACCTTCAGACCACTTAAAACATTCTCATAAGACACTATACTAACTTTCATAATCCTTCAATGGTGCATTGAGATCTGTACAACTCAGATTACAGTCAATTTTGTAGGAAAAATAGTTGAATTTTATTGATTTTGGCATAAGAAATTTACAATCGGTTCACTCTTATCTTGGAGTAAGGTTTTTCAACCTTTTCATACATTTCCCAAACATTTCCAATTGACAAAGGTTCTTGTGAGCATTGGGATTCAAAATTTGCACTTTTTGACAAGAAGTTGCATTATGCAACATTGACAACTTTTTACAAAAGATGTCAATTGTTAAAAAAACAAGTAAATTCCTAAGCCTAGACTCTACTAAGGACTTTAGAAAGGTTAAATGGAAATTTTAAACCTTTATTAAGTGTCCTAGACTATTCTAACCCAACCTACCCAAAATTATCCCAAAAATGACTAGGGTAGATAACTAGGTTTATAAGATCACCTAGTGTCCCCTTGCCTTACAAATAGGACTTTATTGATGACATTGGATTCTAGATCCAATCAATACCCGAACCCTTTTTTCTTGGGTCCACTGTGTGCTTTTAGTGGATAAATTTGGGGCTGCTCCTGCACCATAGTCCTGGGGTGCACTGATCTCAAGTCCTCTTGAGATGAGGTCTTGTAAACTTGAGTCATGCCTCTAAATTTCTTACTCATCCATCCATACATATTTTTCTTTAGGACTCCCTTGCCACTTGACCAATTATTTCTTATAAAAATTCTTCCTTGTTTGTTTGATGATATTTTTGTCCAAGATCTTTTCAAGCTTCCTTGGGTCATGAGAGGGTATCCCTACAACATCTACTTCAAGTTCTTCTACCTAAACTTCAGAACCTGCATTCACATCACCTTTATAGGGGGTTAGATCACAAATATTAAATATAGGGGAGATACCAAGGTGTGAGGGTAGTTCAATTTCATATGCATTCAACCCATGTTTCTTCAACACTAGACAGGGTCCTCCTTTCTTCATGTGTAGTTTAGTGTGCTTTCCCTTAGGCAATCTTTCCTTCTTCAAATATGCCCACACCAAGTCTCCAACCTGCAGCTAGACATCCCTCCTATGCTTTTCTTTGGCATGTTTATACTTCTCTACACTTTTCTCAAGTGCCAATCTCACTGAGTCATGAATTTCCTTCATACTCTCTGCAAACTCTTCTCCATGAGCACTAACTAGAGTGTTTGGTCAAATTTCTCTAAGTTCCAAGTTGCCCCTTGCACTTTTCCCATACACAATCTGGAAGGTAATCTTCCCTGTGATCCTATTGACTGAGTCATTGAGAGCAAACTTTGCTTGGGGTAGGACTGAATCCCACTTATCATCATACTATTTTGTCAAACACCTAAGTAGATTTCCAAGTGACTTGTTGACAACTTATGTCTGCCCATCTATTTGTGGATGGTAGGAAGAACTAAAACTTAGATTGGTCCCTAACCTTTTCCATAAGGTCCTCCAAAAGTGACCAATAAACTTTACATCTCTGCCAGACAGAATGGTTTAAGGTAAGCCATGTATCCTCACAATTTCTTTGAAGAATTGATTTGCAATAGATGATGCATCATTGGTACTTTTACAAGGGATGAAGTGGATCATTTTACTAAACCTTTCCACTACTACATAAATTCTATCATACCCTTTTTATGTCCTAGGAAATCCCATCATAAATTCCATGTTGCAACTCTCCCAAAGCCTTGTAGGAATAGGTAGAGGTTGGTATAACCCTGCATTTGGGGATGTACCTTTGTCCCTTTGACAAATTGTGCATGTCTCCACAATCTTTCGCACTTTATTCTGAATCTTAGGCAAATAATAAAACCTTCACACCTGTTCTAAAGTCTTATCCAAGCCAAAATATCCTCCCATGCTACCTGTGCATTTTTCTCTAATGATGTTCTCCCTCATTGAACACTTTGGGATGCATAACTGGTGTCCTTTGAACAGTAGACCATTTTAGATCAAGTAATATGCATACTCAACATAATAATCCTCAGAAAAGTTAGAACATACTTTATAAATAACACTGAAACCATCATCATCTTTATACATATCCTTCAATGAATCAATCCCTACACTTTGAAGTTGGATATCTTGCATTGCTAGTGTCTTTCTTCTCAAAGCATCTTCCACCTTATTTGCAATTCCCTTCTTGTGTTTTATTGAAAAGGTGTAGGCTTGTATTGATCCACCTATTTCATATGTTTGGGGCTTAGTTTCTCTTGACTTTTTAAGAAAATCAATGCTTGGTGTTCTGTGAAGACAAAAAACTCTTTTGGTAGGAGGTGGTGCCTCCATTTATTCAATGACTGGACTAAGGCATACATTTCCAATTCAAAAGAGGAGTATTTCCTCTTTGCTTCATTCAATTTCTCACTAAAAAAGGCTATAGGCCTTCCTTCTTGGCTCAAGTTAGCCCCTATAGCTATGTTAGAAGCATCACATTCAATAGTAAATATATTTTGAAAATCAGGAAACACTAGAATAGGTTTCTCCATTACCTTTTTCTTCAGCATTTGGAAGGCTTCTTCTGCATCTTTGTTCCACACAAACTAACACTTTTGTCCACCCTTAATGGTTTCAAGGATAGGAGCACACAACTGACTAAAATTCCTAATGAACTTTCTGTAAAAAGATGCAAGCCCATGAAAACTCCTAACTTCAGTCATTGTCCTAGGAGAAGGCCAAATCAAGATGGCTTCTACCTTCTTAGGGTCCATTTTGATGTTCCCTCTTGAGATCACAAATCCCAAATATACAATCTCTTCCTGCATAAAAACACATTTCTCCAAATTTACAAAGAGATTTTCATCATGCAATCTCTTTAGGACCAAGTTAAGATGTTCCAAATGTTCCTCCTTATTCTTGCTAAAAATAAGGATGTCATCAAGGTACACTATGACAAATTTTCCAAGGAATGGTTTGAGAACTTCATTAATGAGCCTTTTGAATGTTCTAGGAGCATTTGATAGGCCATAGGGCATCACTCTCCACTCATAGAAACCTTCATTGGTTTTAAAGGCATTTTTCCACTCATCACCAGCCCTGATCCTAATTTGGTGGTAGCCAATTTTCAAATCCACCTTGGAATAGTACCTTGCACCTCCTAAATGATCCAATAGATCCTCTATTATAGGCATAGGAAACCTATACCTAATTTTGATTTTGTTTATTTCTCTATAGTCATTGCACAACCTCCATGTGCCTTCTTTCTTAGGAACCAAAAGAGTAGGTACTGCACAAGGATTGAGACTTTTAGTTACCAATCCCTTATCTAGGAGTTCTTGTATCTATTTTTCCATCTCCTTATTTTGCGGTGGGGTCAACTTGTATGTTACTTTGTTAGGTAGAGTTTCTCCTGGAATCAAGTCTATATTGTGGCTTATATCTCTGATCGGGGGTAATTCATTACGCAAGTCCTTGGTCACAATGTCTTTCTACTGTTCAAGTAGGTCTGCTACTTCTTTAGGGCCTACTCTTCTTAGGGGTTTCACTTCCTTCTCAACTTTCTTAGGTCTGTCATCCTTAGGTACAATGACTAGGGAATAAAAAGGGGTCTTTTCTTATTTCAAGGTCTTCAAAAATTCTTTTTCACCTACAAATAAAAATTTTGAATATTTTTGTTCTTCTTCATAATCATACAGGGGTAAGAAAGTTACCTTTTCTTCTTTATAGTTGATTTTATAGGTGTTCAACTTCCCATCATGATGATCCTCCACATCATATTGCCAAGGTCTCCCAAGTAGCAAGTGGCAGTCATCCATGGGAACAATGTCACAGAGAACTTTGTCTTTATACTTTCCAATTTGGAACTCCACCCATGCTTGCTCCTCTATGATAGTATGTTGGTTCTTTGTGATCCATGACACCTTGTAAGGGTTTGGATGTGGCATCATTCTCAACTTCAACTTCTTGACAGCTTCTTCACAGACTAAGTTGTCTATAGACCCACTATCTATCACCATCTTGCACACTTTGTCTCCACTCTTGTAGGTGTTTCTGAATAAACTCTTCCTCTATGGAGCCTCTTGAGTGCTTGGACCCTTCAAAAATGTCCTTATCATCATGATTACTTCTCATTCCTCATGTGGTGCATATAACCTATGTGTATTGTCTCCCTGATTGTCTTCTTCTCTAACTATCTTTTCCCTTCTCTCTATCTAGTTACTTGCCTTCTCTAGACAATTGGATGCTAGGTGCCCTGGTTGGTTACATCTGTAACACTTTGGAGTCCCTGAAATTCTCCCTCCAAACCTTCCCCTTTAATCTCCTCTTCTCTCCCTATAGGATCCTCTAGAACTACTTTCCCCAAAAGAGTTATCTTGACTGGTTTCTCCAAAGTTCCTAGGAGTTTGTCCTCTCTCATTGTTTGTTCCTCTTCCTCTATTTCCAAAGTCTCTTTGGCCTCTTCCTCTTCCACTTTTTGTTTTCTCTTGAGATTTTCCTTAACTTTCAATGCTAATTGATAGCATTTCTAGATAGTAGTGGGAGAACATAAACTTAGTTCATCTTGAATGTTTATCCTTAGCCCTTGCATATACCTACAAAGTTTGACACTCTCTGGTTCCACTAACTTAGACTTCATGGTAATTTTATGGAATTCTTTAGTATAGCTTGAGATATCCATCTCCTTTTGCCTCAAACTTTGTCTCTTCCTATGAAGTTGAACTTAATAGTCTTCGGGCAAAGAGGCTTCCTACACCAAGGTTACCATCTTCTTCCATGTGCCTATTGGATTCTTATCCATCTTCACCCTTTATGCTTGAGTGAAGTTCCACCAATTTAAGGAAGACACCTTTAACTTTTACTTTTCTATCTCAACTCTTTGAAGCTCTAGTATCCCCTCACAGTCAAAGAAACTAGTGAGTGCATCAACCCAATCCATGACTTCATATGGATCCATCTTCCCACTGTAGAAAGGCAGATCAAGCTACCCCCATACTCATCCACTAAAAGCACACTAGTAGACCCAATAAAAAATGGTTAGGGTACTGATTGGATCTAGAATCCAATGTCATCAATAAATTCCTATTTGTGAGGCAAGGGGACAATAGGTGATCTTATAAACCTAGTTGTCTACCTTAGTCATTTTTGGGACAATTTTGGGTAGTTTGGGTTAGAATAGTCTAGGACACTTATTAAAGGTTGAAAATTTCCATTTAACCTTTCTAAGGTCCTTAGTAGAGTATAGGCTTAGGACTTTACATGTTTTGCAACAATTGACATCTTTTGTAAAAAGTTGTCAATGTTGCAATGTTGCATAATGCAACTTCTTGTCAAAAAGTGCAAATTTTGAATCCCAGCGTTCATAACCACCTTTCTCAGTTGGAACTATTTGTTAAATTTATGAATAGGTTGAAAAAACTTACTCCAAGATAGGAGTGAACCGATTGTAAAGTTTTTATGCCAAAATCAATAAAATTCAATTGTTTTTCCTGTAAATTCGACTGTAATCTGAGTTGTATGAATCTATACAAATCCCAATGCACCATTGAAGGATTCTGAAAGTTAGTCTAGTATGTTATGATAATTTTTTAAGTTTTCTCAAGGTTTTAAGTGGAGTGGATTGAAAGATACACAATTTTGATTAGCCACTGGTTGTAGGAAGCCCCTAACTAGGGTTTCGAGACAAATTTCCTCTTTTCAAGCGACTCCACCATGGGAAAAATCTAAGCCTTCGTGGAAAGAAAGGAGGGAGGATTTAATTTAAAAAAATTTTGGTCTCATATCAGGAGGTAGTTTATGGAGAGAGAAAAATGTAAACCCTTTGGACAGGCATCTAGATGTGACTGTTCAGAATTTGGTTTTTGAAGCAAAACTTGGCCCAGGGGTGGAATGAAGACCTAAATACTTGGATTTAGTAGTTTGGTATGATCCTACAAGTATTCCAATGGGATTTATTGGAATTTTATTCAAATTTGAGGCACTTGATTTGGAAAAGAGACCTAATTTCCCAATTAGGCCTAGGAGGTATTTGTGAACAATAGGAGTTAGGGGATTGGTCAAGAGTCCTAACTTGGAGGGTGTTGTTGGTGAGTGGATTGAAGAATTTTAGGGTGGTAAAGACTTAATTTGGTGTAATTCCATGTAAGTTACCTTCATTAATCCATTTTTGCTCCTTGTAGCCCTATATAGGCTTTGGTGTCTAAATTGTGTCTAGGAGTTATTTATATGTGGGATATTTCTTGTACTGCATCTAAATGAGATGTCTAACCTTTGTAGAACCTCTCTTCCATCCCTGAATTGATTAGTTCTAGTTGTGACCTAAGATTACCTTAAGGGTATTAGAGATGAGGAATTGAATCTAGTCTTGTATGTGTGGGTTTTGGGAACTCTAATAGAGCCCTAGATTGTATGGTGAGTAGAAGGTGTCTTGAACCTTTGAGTGACTGTTTGATATAGTTTTGGGATCTAATCTAACAAGTATATGGAGTAGGGGTTCTCTTTATCACTCCTCAAGGCTACAAGATACCCAAGGCATATAAATTGATGTTTCCATGCACAAATAACATCTCAGAGTACGAAGCATTAGTAAATAGACTCAAGCTAGCTATCAAGTGGAAAATTGTAGAGTTACATGTGTATGGTGACTCTCAACTCATTATCAATCAAGTAAATGGAGATTATCAGACTAAAGATGAGAAATTAATGCCTTACAAACAACTGGTTGAAGACTTGAAAAAGTACTTTGTCTTCGTCACATGCCAAAAAATACCAAGAATAGAAAATAAAGCTGCAAATGCTATAGCTATGCTTTCATCTATGTTACAACTAGAAGAACACCAATTCTGCTTTGACTTCTTGGTGGAAGAATTATCCTTTCCAACTTTTGATACACCTGAATTCCAAGTGATTTGTGCTTTAAATGATGAAGACCAATCTCGATATGCCAAAATAATTGCTTATCTTATTGATCAAACTATACCTAATGGCCTATCCAGAAATGAAAAATGAGCTTTAATTAGGATAGCATCACATTATGTCCTCATCACTACTAACTTATATAGATGAGGTCTTGACGGTACACTTCTTAGGTGTTTAGAACAAGAAGATTTGGATCGTGCATTAAAAGAGGTTCACGAAGGTGTATGTGGATCGCACTCGAATGACTTTTTATTAGCTAAGAAACTATTAAGAGTTGGCTATTATTGGCCCACAATGGAAAAAGATGTTCAGTTTTCCAAAACATGTCACAAAGGTCAAACACATGGAAACCTTATCCATGCTCCAGCCAGAGAACTCATACCTTTTATAACACATTGGCCATTTCAGCAATGGGCCTTTGATCTTGTTGGATAGATTTATCCTAATTCTTCAAGTGGATACAAGTACATCATTATGGACACTGAGTATTTTTCTAAGTGGGTTGAGGTTGTGTCACTAATCAAAGCCATTGGCAAACAGGTTGCTATGTTCATCTTGAGCTACATTATTTTTAGATATGGGATACCCTCTTCTATTGTAACAGACAATGGGAGTTAGTTCAAAAACTAAGACATAGAGGACCTTTGTACACAATTTCATATCAGTCACCATTATTCTTTAATCTATTATCCTCAATGTAATGGACAAGTTGAGGCTTCAAACAAAAATATTCTAAAAATCCTACACAGAACTGTGAGTAAGTCTGGCAGAGACTGGCATTTTCAACTAAATTTGGCACTATGGGCCTATAGAACAAGTATCTGAACACCAAAAGGAGCCACACCATTTTCTCTAGTCCATGGCATAGAAGTAGAGCTACCCATTGAAGTAGAAATTACATCTTTGCGGGTATCTCTCCAAGGTCTTGTTACAGATGAACAATACCGCATTGATACGGTTTAGGCACTCAAACTACTTGATAAGCACAGGAAACCAGCATTCGATCATCTCTAAGTGTACCAAAAATGAATGTCAAAAGGGTAAAATAAGAAGGTAAAACTTAAAAAATTTCAAGTGGGGGATCTTGTTCTAAGAGAGAATCCTACAAACCAGTCGAGCAGAGAACAAAAAGGAAAGTTTGAACCCAACTAGCTGGGGCCTTATGTTATTACTGCAACCTTTGGGACTAGAGCTTATCAATTAGCTACACTTGAGGGAGATGTTCTTCCTGATCCCATTAATACTCTACACTTGAAGTGGCTCTACGCTTGACATCTGGTTGACAGAGCCTGTGCAGTGAAAAGTTCCCAGAAAATACCAAAAAAATCCTAAAATTGATCCTGAAGAAATCCAAAAATAGTGGAAAAAGTCCTAAAAAAAGGGTATCCTTGGTGAAAACCTGGAAAATTGGCACCTTGATACTAACAAAAAAAAATTAGAAAATTGATCCTGAAGAAATCCAAAATAATAGAGTGTCTTGAAAAAAGGTATCCTTGGTGAAATCCTGGCAAACAGGTGCCTTGATACTAACAAAAATAATTAAAAATTAAAAATTAAAAAGAAAAAAAAAATTAAAAAAGAGAAAAGTGCCTTGGCAAAATTTGGCAAACAGGCGTCTTGGTAGAAAAAATAAAAAGCTTTTCTGAGTGCCAAAAACCTGGCAAACAGGCATCACTCATACTCTATGCTCTATCTATCAATGCATTGCTAATACTAATCCTTTACGATCACACGTATTCTATTGTTTGACTCTTGTTCCTTACAAATGTCATATCCTTGCATGGGACTTGTCTGCATTTGCATCTTAGAAATAGTCATTCTATACTGGGGGCATCTTTGCTAGCATGTTCAGTTTGTGTCTGCTAGGTTGTCCTAGGTTCCTTGTCTAGGATGGTTTGCCTCTAAAAATACTATTTCTTAATACTTGAATCAAAATGTCAGTATCACAAACAAAGGTGTTTCTTAAACACCACATACTTGTAACAGACATCATACTAGTGTTTCTCAACACTTTAAACACACTTTAATGGAACTAGTGTTTCTCAACATTTTAATCAACCAGTGTTCCTAAACACTACATTGGATTTCAATTGCTGACAAAAGCTAATCTCATATGTTCAGACATGAAAAACATATTGCATGATTCCACATCTTGATTGATGAATCTCTATTGTGCTTGACAAATGAATCCACAGTATTTCTCAATACTACCTAAACACATAGGCTGACCTTGGTTTGATTATGACTCTTTTATGTTCCCATGATGTTTCAAACTAGGGGCATGTAAGCAGTTATGAATTTTCTTTGATTGATTATGAATTGGTGATTTTTATGTCTTCCGAGTTACTCCATGACATCTATTCAAAGATAAAGAGTCACAAGGACAGGGGGCATAATTTTTTCTTGGTTTTCTGTGTATGGTGATTGTTTTAATGATCCTATAACTTTCACTTAACTTGGATGTTTATGGTAAGAGATTCCAACATGAGTGGATAGCCGCATATATCTCGATCCTAGCAATGTGTAAACTATGGTGAGTTTGAACCAATTTCCTTGTTCGTTTCTAAATCAGTTCTTAAGTAACGTGTATGACACATTATGTACCCAAGTATATGAATATTGAAGGTCATTGTGGGTCACATATCTTACATTACAAATGAATAGAAGATGATTCTTAAAAGAAAAAGGAGATAACTGACTAGTCGTCCTGGCCTCTATGCCTTGATGCTTAGGTTTATTTCTGACATTGCATCTGATACACATAGTATTCATACTTGCATGATACCTTGTGCGTATTAGTGACAGTTGTACTATCAAGTGATGTCTGTTACAAAAACACCCAATGATGATAAAAATGCTACAATGTATACAAATCAGTGACAGTCCTAAGAGTCTGCATATAGATGCATTTAAAGATTGCATGATTCATTTTTAAGAACAACATAAGGACTTGAGCTCAAAAATATTTCCTGGTTCACCCAAAATCCAATTTAACTACATAATCTATATTACTAATATTAATGTTGTTGCATATCCATGACATACATTTTTCATTCATAAATGAGAAAGAGAAAAATACAAAAAAAAAGCATTCAAGCATTGCATTTATTTTTACATCCTAAGCGCAGCCATACATATATTTGCATAAAGAAAATCTCAAAAACATACATTTGCATATTCATCTAGCCTCATTTGAAACACATTTATATATCAGTAATAAATCAAAAAGCATAAATGATGTCATCACATGAATCTATTCTACCTCATCAAGAGACTAAGTACATAATCACATGTGCATCACATCTAAACACCTATCAAAACAAGAGAACCCATAAATATATCAGGATCAGGAAAAACTATATCAAATATATCAATGATGGAACAGATCACAAATGTGAAAACATCTACAAAAGAGTATCAGTATGATCAGTGTGAAACAGATATAAAGTATCAAAAGTCTGCATTACAATGAATGATCTCAGCAGGATCAATATACACAACATGTCTCAAAATATCACAAGTACAAAATCAAGTCTAACTGCCACCCTCTCCCTGATCTGGAGGAGGAGGAGGAGGAGGTGCAGGATGAGCTAGTGGAGGCATCACTCCCTCAGTCTACTAGGCTACTTGAGAATAGGAAGGAGCTCTATGTCCCTCTGGATCTGTAGCATAATATAATTTAAAGTAGTACGTAGCTCTCTGACCCTGATGTGTTGCTATACGGGCATGTGTATCTTGTTTTTCTCTCAAGTGGTCAAGCTAACTATCTCTATCAGCTAGTAAAACCTCTAAAGTGGTGATCCTAGCCCTGAAAAATCTGCACCAATACTCTACCATTCCTAGATGGGGCTGCTGAATAAATCCAGAATACATATAAACATAAGGTTGTTGAGCTGTGTGTTGCTTGTCTACTATTGGTTGTGTCACAAGGATATGCTCCCAGGCCCAAATCTACAACACTAGAATCCCTACAGTCATACTACAGGAGTACTAATATACTATCTCATGAAGCTCTCGATATATATGTGGTAGTATATAGCTACCCCAGCCAAATCTATGGGATGATACTACCATCTACTCCAGTATGTCTACCCATCCACACATAAAACCATGTTGTCCTTTATCAGGCATGAGGATGCCTCCAATCAATCTGGTGAGATATACAACTAACCAATCATAATGATCACACATATGATCCTAGGTCAGATAATGATGCACTATGGTCTGATCTCTGAAAAAACTCTGAGCTGATGCAATGGCTATAGCAGAACGCACCTCAAACTGTACCTGCCAAACCATAACTAGAATATGTAAGATACGCCACACATCCTTAGGTTTGGTTGTCATCTCACCAATCGGGGGATGAAAGGTGTTATACTTTGAATGTCATCTCTCAGAAAGCACAGTCAATAACCCCTGATTTACCCTAATATCGGGTAAATCTGTCAATGAAGCTAAGCTTACTCGGGCTATGATCTCTACCTCAGCATCTATCAACAATCGAGACAAAGCAAGGACCTGACCTGGATAGGGACCTCGAAAAGAAACTACCTCAAATTCAATCTATTAATAGAAAGAAAATACAGGTTCAAATCAGTATTCTCTCTAAGGGAACTACGCAGAAAATCTATCAGTTAAGTGTTTGTGGTCTAGCAGGAGAAAAATAGTCAAAATAGGATAAAACTAACTCTTAAACCAAAAATGACTCTATTTTTACTAGGTGCGATCCTTTTTCCTAGATGCGATATGTGATTTCCAGGATGCGATGGGGAAACTCGGAAATGCTCATATTTTAACAAGATGCAACACGGGCCGTGGGGTGCGATCTTGTTTCCACATGATGTGAAAAAATTCAAAAATTAACAAATTTTACCCTATGCGACACAGGACTTTTTAACAAGGTGTGATCCCAAATTTACAGGATGCAACATGAGATTTTGTGTAAAAATAGAATGCAACGCGGGATTAACCAGACGTGATCTGATACATGAGGTGCGATGCAAAATTGAAAGCTACATAAATTTTGCAAAAATGATCAAAATTGGAAATTGAAAACTTGGACAGGTAGGTTTTGAGGTACTCATAGTGTGTAATCGGTCGGGCGCTGATGTCAATGGGTGAGCTCAAATTGATGTTTCTCCATGGGGACAACCATCTTCTCTGTAGAGCTTTAAATTTACTAAAGACAAAAGTGAAAATGAATGGGTAAAAAGTTAATTTTGGGATATATATTGAACTTTTTGAGCTATTTAGGATTTTTGAGCTATTTAGGAGCTCTGGGACTCCTTACAAACTATAAAAATACAATTTTGTTCTTCTCAGATCTATCAGGAATGAGATCGAACGTGTAGATGATGTTTTCAACACCATACTACACATTTTATGACAGCTTCCCAAAAATGCAAAATTACTATACATGTTCCAAAAATGATTTGTAGGATTTACACAATCAATTTTTTGGGTTCTATATCCTCAAATGGCACATTATTCATCAAAATATTAGTCCTACATCATTTTATCAGACTCAAAACTCTCATTTTAATGTAGTTAACTTGGTAAAATTGTGTTTTCTCTTAACACACCTTCGCTTCTTCACTTCTTCTAAATTGATTCTTTCTCGATCTAATTGATCAATTCAAGTGATATATCATTCTACAGAGGGATTTTATTATTTTTCCTTTGATTTTGTTCCTGAGCGGGCATGATCACACTTAAAATCAATCAAATTCTTGCTTAAAAATCATTAAAATGACTTCATCATCAAAAGACTAGGGGCATGGCAGTTTCCCTCGATCAAGTCGGGACTGTTGGATAGAAGGCTTCAGTTCTCACAAGCTGGATATCTATGTCTACATATTCTCATATCTCTATTAAGCTCTTGACAGCTTCATACTGACTTTTATTCAATCAATTTTGGTGTCAGTATTATCAATTCTCCTTTGATCAAGTTCAGAATTGATACCTTAGAGCTCCTAGCAGCTTCGAACTAACCTTTGTTCGATCAAGTTCGGTGTCAGTATTATCAATTCTCATTTGATCAAGTTCAGAATTGGTATCTTTGAAATCTTTGTTTATTGACCTTTGTTCAATCAAGTTCAAATTCAATATTATTATTCTTAGTTCAATCAAGTGTGAGGCTGATCTCATCAGACATTTCGTTAAATCAAGGGCGGAATTCTCAAACTTTCTAAAGTCAACATCAATTATTCTTTGAATCAATGCATTGCTCACACATCAATTCAAAGAGGGGAAAATGTAGCCACCTTAATTTGGTCTTCTTTGACCAGAGACCCTATTTTTCCTAAGTGTGATCATACCCCTAATTATGTTAAGACAATTCTTCAATTAATTGGCATAATTTATCTAAATCAAATTTAATCTCCTAAGTGATCTTATCACTAATTTACATTAATTGCATTATTCAATTAAATCAAATCAAATCAATTAAATCAAAATAATCAAATACATGGCTAAGGTAACTAATTAAAAGGAATTAAATAAAATCCTAATTACAACTCCTCACTTGCAAAAGGGAAAGTCAATTCCCTAGCCAATGAGAGTTAAATCACTTGGAACACCTCACATGGATCACCAAAAATTCAATCTCCATCTTTCTTTATAATTCAATCCTAACCTCTCATTCCTCAAATTCTTCTATAAATGGAATAAATTTTGAGCTCAATGGTCCCCTAATTTTAGAATTCATTTGCAAACTTATGTTGCTCATATTCTTAGAGATTTCTTAATTCATTTTAGCTCAAACATTTAGAATTGTTATAATATTTCAATTGAAGCTCTAAAATGAACTTTGATTGATCATTTATCTTGCATTTAGTTTAAATCTTCCATTCTAAGCATGATGTTGTCACTGATTTATGCATAATCTGAGGGAAATTATATCATATTTCATACTCTTCTTAGATAGGGAGTAATATGTCAATTTTGGTGATTGATATGTACTTTTCCTCTTGCATTTCATGTTATTTCACTAATGCAATGACATATTGAAGTGTTGTGTTGCAGGTAGTAGATCCAAAAAATACACACACAAATTGTGATATACAACTCTGCTTTTTACTCAGCCATGTAACTAGTCTTTCTCCTAAAAAGAAAGCTCCTCCACTTGTACTTTTTCTATCATCAATGTTTCCATCCCAATCAACATTGGTGTACACTGTTAACTCAAAATTTCCCCCTTTCTTATATATTAGACCAAATTCCTTGGTTCCTTTCAGATATCTAAATATCCTTTTCACTATAGACATATGTGAATCCTTTGGATGACAGAAAATCTAGCAACAATACCAACTGCATGAGCTATATCTGGTCTTCTATGAACAACATATTGTAGCTTACCTATTATTGATTGGTAGAGTGTCTCATTAACATCCTTTGACTCATCTTCCTTTGATAGCTTGCAACCAGTGACCATCGATGTTCCAACTGGTCTTGATTCTTCCCTCACAAAAGTCTTTAGGATCTCTTTGATGTACTTTGATCGTGTAATGTAGATCCCATCTTTTACTTGTTGAATCTGCAGTCCAAGAAATAATTTAATCTCTCCAACCATGGACATCTCAAATTCCTTTCTCATTTCTTTAGCAAAATATCTGCATAATGTGTTATTGCCTCCAAAAATAATATCATCAACAAATATCTCAGCAATCAGAATCTTGTTAGTACTATCACATTTCAGATAAACATTACTATTATCACTAGTTCTTTTAAATCCAATCTTGATTAGATATGCATGTAATCTTTCATACTAAGCTCCAAGTGCTTTTTTCAAACCATATAGTGCCTTTTACAATTTCTGTACAATGTCCTTGTTATTATTCTCAACAAATCCTTCAGGTTGTTCTATATAAACTTCTTCTTCAAGAATACCATTAATAAATGCAGACTTAACAACCATCTGATAGACTTTAAATCCTTTTTAAGCTTCATATGCTAGTAGAAATCTAACTCCTTCTAATCTAGAAATAGGTGTGAAATTTTCACTATATTCAATTCCTTCTTCTTGTGCATATCCCTTGCAAACTAGTCTTGCTTTGTTTCTCACTACATCTCCATACTCTTTCAATTTATTTCTAAAAATCCATTTAGTACCAATAAAAATTTTATCTTTAGGTCTTAGTACTAAATTCCATGTGTTATTCTTTACAATTTGATATAACTCTTCTTTCATTTCTTTAACCCAGTCTTCATTTTCTAACACATCTTTAACTCTTCTTGGTTCTAATTCATAAATTAAGCATGTATTTTCTCTTACCTTGCTTCTTGTCATAATTCCTGCATCTTTGTCTCCAATTATCTTACTCGGTGAGTGGTGTATCCTTACATACTTGGCTAGCATAGGTTTGGTAGTTGGTGGAACTTCATTTCTATTATTTGGTGGTAGTTCTCTTTGTTCAGCTTTCGCCTCGGTTTGTGCATTTGGTAAGGTATCGCGAACATGTGTTTGAACATATACAAATTTTGGATAATCTTTAGGTTCCTTCTTGGTATCCTCATCATTTCTTTTTGTAAATTCATCAATTCTCACATTTGCACTTTCCACAATTTTGTTAGTAGATTTGTTCAGACATTTGTAATCTTTTCTCCTTGTATAATATCCTAAGAATATTCCCTCATCACCTTTAGAATAAAACTTACCATCTCTAGCATATTTTAGAATATAGCATCTACTTCCAAATACTTTGAAATAACTCACATTAGGTTTGTGATCATATCAAATCTCATAAGGTGTCTTGTGTGTACCTTTCTTCAATTGTACTCAGTTAAGTGTGTAAGTAGTAGTGTTGACTGCTTCTCTCCAATAAGTTTGAGAAATACCCTTCTCAATCTTCAGTGTTCTCGCACAATCCACAATGGATCTATTTATTCTTTCACATATATCATTCTCTTGTGGTGTCCTTGGTGCAAACATTTGTCTCTTTATTTCGTGTTCATTGTAGAAGAGTGTAAACTCATCATAAGTAAACTCTCCTCCTCTATCAGATCTCAGACACTTCATTTTTATTCCATTCTCATTGTCAACTCTTACCTTCTACCACTTAAACATGTGGAAAGCTTTGAATTTCTCTCTCATTTTCTTCATGTTCAACATACATTTCTTCTAACTCACTCTTGTACCTATAGAATCTTTCACTAGCACTACTTGCATAATCATCACTAGGCCTAGACTCCCTACAATTTCCAATATTCAAATATGATTTAAATGCAGACTCAATCCTAGCAGTAGCAAGTAAACTATTTATATAGTCAGAAAATGGAAGCACTTCCATTGTGGACATGTTTAGCCTTTCAAGTTAGTGGTTTGGGGTCATGACAAGTGCCTTGAATGGGTTCTTGATCTTGACATGGCTTCCTCCCTATTGTGTCCCTCTTTCCACTCTTGTTTAGCCTGATTTCTGCATTCTGGACTGCAAACTGGTGATTCTGGGCTTCAGGGTCAAGGTTGAAATTTTAGGTCTATGTCAACCTCGACCCTGACCTAGGTCAGGGTCGACCTTGACCTTGACCCAGGGTTCAAACTTTAGGGTCTTCCATTTTTTGGATGTCGGTCTTTGCGAAAAGTTCTTTCCCGCTTCCAGGTCGGCTGTTTCAAGTTTTGAAGCACTGATTCCTAAATTATATTTAATATAGGTCCTCTCCTAGGGGTAAAGGATTTAATGGGAATTTAATCCTCCTATGTAGGCCTCCTTAGAAGATTGTGCCCTAATTCCATATAAAAGATAAGCTTTCTCTCTCATTTTCTCTAAGTCTTCTAATCGTGATCAAGCATTCTCAAGACATCTTCAAGTGTGACTCAAGCAAGCATTCAAGCAAGATTTCAAGCAAGCATCCATCCATTCAAGCATCCAGTTTCATGAAGGAGATCCATTGGAGGCCATTAAAGGATTGAAGCTACAAAGTGCCCTTTTGGTGATCTCTCCATCCACCTTCTTGCAAGCCTCTTCCAAATCAAGAACCCATTCAAGACTTGGTGTTGGAGATCTACAATCAATTGATTGAAGACATCCTACATCCTACATTCTAGATCCATTGGTGCATACGTACTTGTGGATTCAAGGATTTCAATCCTCCACAAGGACTTTTACAAGCAAGGTGAATTTATGCATTTACTTTGTTTACTTATGTAATTTCAATTACATATATTTGAGGTTAATTCCAAAACCGGGGTTTGACCAAGGAAAACCCCCCCCCCCCCCCCCC
>MU223593.1:4807202-4819889 GCA_018584345.1 Thuja plicata
TTATCATTTACTAGTTAAACAAGGATTCCATGGTCAAGAATGTGGTAAGCATAAACAAGTAATTCAAATGCCCTTACAGAATGGGGGGCATGAGCATTCTTATGGATTGGGATTTAATCCTCAACAACATGTCAATAACAACATCTCAAATAACACTTCAAAAAATGATGTACCTATTCATGAAGGAATTTGACCAAGAAGTTCTTTTGCCTAAACTCCTTTGTGCCAAGTTGATTACTAGACCTAAACACAAAAAGAAACGTAGTCCACACTTGAAGACTCTTCCTTTTTGTTTCTATCGTAGATTTCATGATCACTCTACTAATGAATGTCATGTTTTACATTATAAGCTTACGCAGCTCATTGATAGTAAAGTTATTTATATATCATGTGGCAATGAGTTGTATTTCAATCCTATTTTCTCTAAATAACATTTATGTTCCTATTATGGAACTCCATATTATGTAAACAATGTTAGCCTAATATTTGGGGGCTCGTTGTCTTGCATAGTATTGTGACTGATATAATAGGTCCCCTTTCATCCTTGTTCCCATGTTTGGGGGTCAAGGATGACATCTCCTTCTTTTCTGTCTTTCCAGGATTCACTTTTCCCTTAGTTAAGCAGTATCTATCTATTATGTGATATCCAAACATACACGAACATTTTGGTTTGCATTGAGGATCTATGTCCTTGATCATAGCCTATTTCATTGTTTGACATTGGGTTTCCATGGTTGATAAATCTCTCAGCTTGGAAACTGAATACTGTGCTATCCCTCACAAGGGTTACTTTTCCACTTCTTCCATGATATCTCTTTGCATTCGTCCCTTCCATGGCCTCATAGGAGGTGTGACCTTCTTGGCTTGGACTGGGTGTTGTCTATGGATATTGTCTTGATGTTGAAGAAGGCTTTATGCTTGAGCCTTTCTTTCCTTAACATGTGAAAATAGTATGTACTTTTCCATATTAAGGAGAGGGGCATATACACGGCCTCCCTCATTTTATATTTTGCATTTTTGTTCCAACATTTTGTTTTACAACATGCTAAATCCTCAAAAGGTAATGCACATAAGTTGCTAAATCCTAAAGATATATGCATTTAATTACATTTCAATATGCTAAATCCTCGGAAGGTAACACACATAAGGTTCTAAATCTTGAAGAGATACGCATTTTACAAATGTATTCCATGGTGATATAAGAATATGGATCCATGGGTACTTCATAAAAGCTATCAGAAGATGCACTACATACATGCACAAAGCCGCCATAAGGTGCACAACTTTATGGGGTGACTATCAAGTTCTTTCTTGGTGGGCCACCCTATCCTTTTTGTGGTTCATAGTGAGATACACACATCTTACTGGGCAAGCTAACCACTCCTCTCTCTCTCCCTTTCTCTTTGACCAGTGATGTCTCTCTTATCATGATCTTAGGGTTGATAAAGACTTAAGTCCCTTGGGTTCTTGAGGATTTCTTTGTCCCTTTTGGTTCCAATAAGATTGTCCTTTCTCTATTTTCTCCTTTACCAAGAGTTTGTATTGAGTCCATACTCTTGCTAAAGTGGGGGCTAAATGTATAGTCAGAAAATGGAAGCACTTCCATTGTGGACATGTTTAGCCTTCCAAGTAAGTGGTTTGGGATCATGACAAGTGCCTTGAATGGGTTTTTAATCTTGACATGGCTTCCTCCCTGTTCTGTCCCTCTTTCCACTCCTGTTTAGCCTGATTTATGCATTCTGGACTGCAAACTGGTGATTCTAGGCTTCAGGGTCAAGGTTGACATTTTAGTTCTATGTTGACCTTGACCCTGACCTAGGTCAGGGTCAACCTCAACCTTGACCTAGGGTTCAAACTTCAAGGTCTTCCAGTTTTTGGATGTCGGTCTTTGCGAAAAGTTCTTTCCTGCTTCTGGGTCAACTGTTTCGAGTTCCGAAGCACTGATTCCTAAATTATATTTAATATAGGTCCTCTCCTAGGGGTAAATGCTTTAATGGTAATTTAATCCTCCTATGTAGGCCTCCTTAGAATATTGTGCCCTAATTCCATATAAAAGGGAAGCTTTCTCTCTCATTTTCTCTAAGTCTTCTAATCGTGATCAAGCATTCTCAAGACATCTTCAAGTGTGATTCAAGCAAGCATTCAAGCAAGATTTCAAGAATGCATCCATCCATTCAAGCATCAATTTTCATGAAGGAGATCCATTGGAGGCCATTGGAGGATTGAAGCTACAAAGTTCCCTTTTGGTGATCTCTCCATCCACCTTCTTCCAAGCCTCTTCCAAATCAAGAACCCATTCAAGACTTGGTGTTGGAGATCTACAAGCAATTGATTGAAGACATCCTACATCCTACATTCTAGATCCATTGGTGCATACATACTTTTGGATTCAAGGATTCGAATCCTCCATAAGGACTTTTACAAGCAAGGTGAATTTATGCATTTACTTTGTTCAGTTCTACAATTTCAATTACATATATTTGAGGTTAATTCCAAAACCGGGGTTTGACCAAGGCAAACCCCTCCCCCCCCCAAAAAACAAATGTCTTTTTCTTGTAGGTACAGGTTCAAGACTATAGATTTGGACTCAGATCTAGATACCCTTTTCAGCAAACTTTCAGGATCTGCAAACAAATTTTTTGTCAGACCTATGCAGGTCAAGGTCGACATTATTGGGTCAGGGTCAACATTATTGGGTCAGGGTTGACATTTGTGGGTCAAGGTCAGCCTTTTTCATAAGACGATGTCAGAATAGAAAATGATTTCTGGGTTTTGTTCATCTCTGTGTTTCCTTTGTAGATCATACTTCAGTTTTTCTAGAAATAGTCTACAAACCCCATAAAATAGCATTCTTTGATCTGCACTATTTTAAGGTTGGTACTTCATCTCATCCATTTCAATTCCTAGAACTATCATATACATTCCTTTCTAAAATGGTAATTTAAGATCTTTCCTCTTTGCTCTCATTTCCAAATGGATGATTCATTTGTGCATTGATCCTTCTTTTGGGTTAATCAATTTGGATCTTTCACTTGTGCATTTGAGGTTAAAATGAACATTTTATCTTCCCCACACATCACACAAACATCTACATTTTCAAATGTGACATCTTTTCTTATGTTCTATTTTGGTGAACTCTATTTTATATGTTACACGATTATCAAAATCATTAAGGTCAAAAGAAATCAACTTACCAATGGTAGCCTCCAGTGAAACAATCACCTAAGGAATAGCTCTTAGTTCTTGTATTGAAGACACATAGATGGAATACATAGGTAAAAATGTCCTCAACAGTTTTCTTGTCATGTATTCTTCGGTTATTTGACCTCTAGTACCTCTTATAACATTCACATTTTCATTTAGTCTAGTTTTGTATAGTGTAACATTTTCACCTTCTTTCATTCTCATAGAACCAAATTTCCCTCTTAAGCTTTCAGCTTTTGCCTTCATAACATGTCAATCTCAACCATGTATTAATTCAATCCTATCCCACATCTACTTTGTTGTATCACATCCTATAATATCATTGAGCTGCAGGTCGGTGAGATTATATGATATCTCAATCATTTATTGTGTGTGGTCTTGTTTTTCTCTTATCTGCTCAACTATCAAAAGACCAGTTTCTGATGGTGTATACTCATTTTCAACATAATATACTGCATAATCTCCAATACGAGATAGGTTCAACCTCATTCGGTTTTTCTATGTAGAGAATTTATCCTTATTCAGCTTAGGTGCCTCCTTCTTACACATCTTTGGATCTTTAACTCAAGTCTTTTAAACTGATCTCTTGGAGTACTTAGATCTTATACCAATTATTGGATTACTAAGAGGGGGTGTGAATCAGAAAACTTATGATACTTTAAACTTTAAACCTTAACTCTGACTCAACTCGGTAGAATAAACAACAAGAGAAACCAAATCACCAAATATCTTCAATAACTTAAATAGTAACTTGCATAAATAGTAAATAACATGCTCATGAATAATTCAACACATTTGACACCAGATTTAATGAGGAAACCCAATTTGGGAAAAACCTTTGTGGGTATTGTCACCCACAAATTAAAAATACTCTTCTGAAGTATGCTCGGTTAAAAGCTTATCCTGTTAAAGATTACAATACACATTTGTTAATTGTGACCCTCTTAGAGGATTTACCTTAGACCCATTAAGATCTTCACCTTGTTAGGAGTGGCCTGGTTAGACAGCTTTGAACACTCTTTTAGAATGTCACCTTTCTCAAGGATTTTACAATAAGATTGTTAAGTCCACTCGGTTAAGAGATTTTTCTGTTACAAATGCAAATAAGCAACAGTATGTAAAATGATCTATAAAACTCCAATTACCTCTTTCTTGATCAAATCCCTTTATGCGCTCTCTGACTACTGGAATCAACACTTCATCAATGTCTTCTCTTAGACTCATATTATCACTTCTTTTCTCTTCACTGCATCACTCGGTAGCACTTCAACACTTCAACTTGCCAGACATTTATTCTTTGAAATCATCCTTTAAATATACTATATTTTTTCCTCTTAATATTCTTGATTAGGTTTTCCTTCAATCACGCTATACCATTAGATTAAATTTTTGAACTAATTTAGTTAACTTGAAACTCGGTTAGCCACTTTGGCATCACCTCAGAACTTGCACTTTTATTGGAAATAAAACCTTCACTTTTGCTGCTTAAACTATACCATAGATTTATTCCTTGAATTTTCCCATGCATAGATCTTGTAACCAAATTCCTTTACATTCTTGGAATCCTCCATATTGTTGTAGCATTGCATTAAATGTGTTCTTATCCTTGTTTCTAACATATGTTATGCTCGGTAACTAACTCTCAGTTCGGTGACTAACATGCACTACTCGGTTCTTCAATGTCTCAGTGTCCTGACCAATTTTCATAACCCTTTACCGACAGACTCTCTCTGCTAGGTACCTTAACTATTTAGTCTTACCGACTTGCCCAATATTCTTTACGAACTTGATAAAGTAGAAACCAATTATCTCAAGATGATCTTATCATTGTTTGATCTTTATCTATTTCCCAAATAAATAAACTCTGAAAGATATGGAAATTCAATATGAAGCATAAATCAATTGCTTGACATCAATGATAAAATAACAACTGATCTAATTATTTATAGAATCTTGCATACCTCTAATATCGGTCTTAATCATCATCTCCATTGGTTGAGTAACAGATGTATCATGTTGTGGTAAGTGTTATGAGTTCAAGGAATCGAGGTGACATGTTAGATTGACATGGATTGATGAGGTGGCATTTTCTATGATCGTTATGATCAAATTTATTGAAGTTTTGCAAGAACATTAGAAAGGGTATTGTGGTTTGAATTATCTTTGTCAAATCAAAGTACGGTGGATTTGGAGGTCAACCTGAGTTTGTTAGAGAATGTTCTAGATTGTTAACATAGTTTAGGGTTTGTTCATTGAGCGAGAAAGATTGTAATACATTTTGTAAGGCGGTTAATTTCCCTAATGAACTTGTATTGTATATACATGTAAAATGATGAAATGAATAAGTGTGGATCATGGATGCAGTGGTGTGGTTGTCAGAAGAAATAAGAGAGAACATTGTCTACATATAAAGAAAATATTGAGCTTGAACTAGATTTGTACTAGCAAAAGAAGAATGTTATTTTCTTAGATCACTTTCACTTGTTGATTCCTAACAATTTCATCTAGATAAATCCCTTAACTGGGTAGACCCTAACAGGTCTAGTTTTTAAATCCTTTATTGGAATTGGTTCCATTTTTTGTTGTTGTTGGCATTCATGTTTTTTCACTAATGTCAACATATGTTTCTAATATGGCTGAACAAACTGGTTATTATTGTTACTTGGATGACTGGCAGAAGTGTATGGGTAATGTACAGATGATTTAGAGAGAGAGAAGATGGGGATGTGTACATGGATATGTTGTGATCTTATGTCTAAGGTCTCATGACTTAATATTGTAAATGGGGTGAGTTAGAGATGTTTTAGTGAAGACTGGGTACTAGACGATGACAGTGATCTTTGGCAGAGTTAGTCTCTATGTTTCAAGGATAACTTGCGTGTGACATGGATTCTGGTTATGTGAGCTTGAGGGATGATAGAAGAAATGATAAGGAATTCTTTTATGTTTTGTGAGTTGTAGGAATCTTTGTGACATTAGCTGTGGCGTGTGATCTTGAGGAGACCTATTTGGGGCCGACTTTGGAGATGAAGCATGTATTGTGATTTGCAAGATCAGATTATCAATCTTAGATTATATTTGATGAATTGTAATTGATGTTTACTTGTTATAGGTATCTTGTGTATCTTAGAAAGGGGTTAAATAATTATTTGTACATTGGGGAAGCCTAATTGATAGACCTAATTGATTATTGTAATAGGGTATATAGGAGAGAGTTTTTCTAGTTGGAAAGTGTGATTGTGGAAGATATAGAGAAGTGTGGAAGTTGTGAGCATGTTTGTGCGAAGTCTACTGGATGTAGAGTAGAGGTTGTGATTGTGATACTTCATTGGAACTGATTAAGAAAAGACAAGTTCTATCAGATAGTTCACTGGATTGTATATCTCTATACATTTATATTTTGGACAGTGAGTCCTGAGCATGGATTTAACCTTCTTAAGGTAGTGTACCTGGGCAATGAACCTACTATTACTCTTGACTCCTAATAGGGTATATCCTCTAAAAAGGACTATGTACTGTAATGCATCAATAAGCTCCTAACAGGGCTAAATCTTTTAACATGGATAATATACTCTCAGTACATTATTTGTGGGTGCTAATACCCACCAGGGTTTTACCTTTAATAGGGTTTCCTCAACAACAAAGGATTGTGTTATAGTATTTATATTTAATGTGTTATCATTTGGATTAAAGTTTTGGTTTATAAAGTTTAATGTTTAATAATTTGTCTCACAACTTATTCACCCCCCCCCCCCTCTCTTAGTTGTGTTGGTGGACTGTTATTCCTAACATCCTTTAACTAGGTGAATCTTTAATTAGGGTTTGAAATCCCTTAACTGGGTTACTCCTAATAGGGTAAAGCTCCTAATAGGGCTAGAGTTAAATCCCTTAACCAGGTGGCTCCTAATAGGGTCTTTCTCTTAACCAGGCATTTGTAACCTCCTCACAGGGATAAGCTCTTAACCAGTCATACTTCAGAAGAGTGCAGTTTTATTTGTGGGTGTCATCCCCACACATGGTTTTTCCCAGTAAGTAAAATGGATGATAATTGACGCAAGTTGTTGAATAGTTTATGAAAAGTTCAATTTGTTAGATAACTAATTCACCCCCCCACCCCCCCCAGTAATCTTGGATATAATAATACTAAGAATTTTATTGCCTTATGTCTAAAGATTTTTTTTAAAAATAAATTACCTTTCTTAGGTGGTGTAAAGGCTTTAAGCCTTAGTAAGATTAAGATTTGCAATTTACTTTAATTAATATATATTAAAATAAAAATAATAAATTAATGAATTATATTCATTATGTAATAACTTTATGATTTAATATATATTATTTCTTTTAAATGTAAATCTGAATTCTTTTTATTGAAAATAATATTAATTAAATGGTGTGGAGATAAACCATTTAAATATTATTCTATTTTAAATGCAAAAATAGGAAAAGGGAGCTCATAAGTAAAGTGGAGAGGAGTTCATTTTTTTTGCATGTGCTTAATTCAGAGGAGGTTTTTTTATAGACTCGAGGTTTCATTTATGGCAAAACAGGGGTTTTTATTTTCTGACATGATTAAGGAATAGATTTGGAGTTGTTTTGATATAGTTGGGGTCATTTTGAGTTATTTTTTAGTTGTACATCAATTACAAGAGCTTTTGAGGCAGTGAACTACGACTATCTTATAGTTCCATCCCTATTTTGGAGGGATTTCTTTTTGCATCTAGCCCTTGGGATTTCCATGCAGTTTTGGAGGCTTTTCATTAGATAGAAATAGTTTTCGTTATAATTTTACAAATTTACAATTTTCATTTGATACTAATATAGAAACATATTTATATTATAGAAACATCCTTATTATAAATATTATTTTAATAAATATTTTGGTTACCTAATAAATTTTATTTTAATAAAATATAAATTTTAAATTTTAAATGTAGAAATAGAAGGAGTTTATTTTCTACATATGCTTAATAAGGGAGGAGTTTTTTGTTTTCTAAAGAGTTGTGAGTTACATAGAGTGAGTTTTTTTTAGTTTTGGAGCAGATTTGGATGGTTTTGACAAGAAAAGAGTGTGAAAAAATTGGCAAAAAACTCGACACTAAAGGTTGGTCGCACTTTTGTGCTGACTTTTTCTTGAACACAAAGGCACCATTTTAGGCATTAATTTTAGGTGCAAAATACACTAAAAATTTGTGTTATTTTAGGCGCTAATTGTCTATTTTATTGTAGTGATTCTTGGAGAGAGTTTTGAGGTAGAGCTTTCACTTGAGTTCATGAAGTCAGAGAGAATTCTAACAGACCAAACATGGATGTGATAGTTGTTATCCAAGAAATCCATCCATGTTGTGCATGAAGTTAGAGAGAATTCTAACAGACCAAACATGGATGAAGGTAAAGAAGGTTAATCCGAAAGGAGAACGCATGCAAATATAGAACTTTTATTGCATGCACAACCAAAAAAAAAAAACTCCTTCCACAGAAACCTCCACTCACAACTTCGAATCAAAACTAGAATAACTTCACAAAAAATTTCTTCTCTTGAATACAACTACAGATTTAAAAGGTTAGCAACCGAACAAGACCTCACATGCAGAGAAAAAGAACGCTATGAGCAAGATTTGAAAAAACACAAAAAACAAAGAACTTATATACAATAAAATTGAAAAAAAATCATTAAGATTCTACCCTTTGGGTTATTACAGCCTAATATTCTCTCTAATTGGTAGAGAAAGATTATCAAGGCTACAATATCCAAAAAACTAGATCTACTCTACATGCAGAAATTAAAAAATGAATGCATGCATAAATTGAAAAACCTAAAAACTAAAATGCAGAGAATAAAATTGGAGAAAATTTTCAAAAGAAAAAAAATGTAATGAATGACAAATGGAGTGAGGAAGAATTTGCATGTAAATAAGTAATGATAAGAAGATAAAAAATGGAAATTGCTAAAACAAGAATAAGTCATGCAAAGGAAATAATTTGAATTTACTTTTTAATATAATATTAAAGATCCTATTTTATTAAATTAATTTGAATGTGAATAAAGATACCAAAAGAAGGCAAAATATAAATTAGATTTTTTTAAAAGAATTAATCATAAATAGAGAAAGGAGATTTGAAGATAACTTATAGAATAGAGAAAAAAAATTGATTTTTTCCCAAAAAAAATAAGTAAGCAATATACTCTCTCAAGAGTCTCCGATGTTGGAGTGCACCAAGATATGGTAGCTCTTTTACCTACACACTCTCAAAATGATTAAACCAACCTGCTCTGATACCATGTTAGGTGAAATAATGAAATGAAGAGCAAGTAAATTGTTTAATCTAAGAGTTAGGTTTAAGAAATTATACCATGAATAACGCAAAACCAAGTACATACACCAAAAACAATTAGGCAAGGACACAAGATTTTGAAGGGGGGAAAGCGTTAAAAAAACCCCCGTGATAATATTATGAATGGGCAAAAATAATGCCTAGAAAAAGAGAGAGAGAGTGAGCTATGCTCTTACAATGATATTCAAGAAGAAGTGAAGAATTGTGTCTAATGTGTATATGTGAGAGAAAGAAAGCCATCTCTTTAATAGAGAGGTGAGGAAGGAGTTACATTGTAACTCCCATTTCTATGGATGCCACATGTCATAAGTGTGTGAGCCAAGTGTAGGATTCCTCATAAGGAGGAATATCTAAGAATAATAAAGGATACCTTGGTTTATCCTAGTAAATATAACAACCAAGGAAAGATTAATTTTAACAATAGTGTTGATTGTTAAAAATTATTTTTGCATCAGAGTTTGAATTAAAATTTGCAAGGAAAGAAGCACAACTTACAGGCCTCATCAAATTTTGATTTGAAGAAACGTCGACTTTTGTTCATTGACAATAATGATCAATAGAATCTCATTAAGGGTAGAAGCCTCTAAAATTTTTATGGTTAGAAAAAGAAGTGGGAAAACAAATAAGAGACAATAGTAAAGTTTTTTCCCCTCATCATTGCAGTTTGTCATGAGGAAAGTACAAGAGCAATACAATCTTATTTAGAGGGAAAAATAAGAATTGACATATTTGAAACAAAGAGACATTCAATTATCTCTTCTAATTCAAGGAAGGTTTATAGAGTTCATAAATTCATATTAATGTCAAATTCAATACAACAAGGAAGTTATGAGGAGAAAGAACAGTCACAGAACAGAGTTCCAATGGCTGTTGGAACAGTCACGGAACAAAGTTTCAATGGCTGCAGGAATAGTCAAAGAATATAGTTTTGGACAGTCTATGAGGGGGGTTCTTTTTGCATGCTTTATGGACAGTTTTGGAGAAGTTTTAAGAGAAGTTCTATGTCATTTTTAGATCCCATGTGATGCATGCATGCATAAGGATAGTTTTGGGGCCTTTATAATTTATAATGATAATTTATGTGCTAGTTTAGGTGATAAATTAGGTGCTAAATTAGGCACTAGTTTGGGCACTACATTAGGTGCTAAGTTAGGCATTACTAATTTAGGAACTAATTTAGGTTTTAAATTAGGTGCTAATTTAGGTGCTAATCTAGGCACTACTTTAGGCTCTAGTTAGGTGCTACTAAAATAGGTGCTAATTTAGGCACTAATTTAGGTGCTAATTTAGGCACTAAATAATGTGGTCAATTAGGCACTACTAATTTAGGTACTAATTTAGGAGCTAATTTAGGTGCTAATTAAGGCACTAAATTAGGTGCTAAATAGAGGTTGATTTAGCATCTACTTACTTTATCTAGTGCAAACAATGCCAAAAATAGTGTCATCCCAAAAAATAGTACCGACTTTTAAGAAAATTAGAAAAAATACATTGAAACAGTGGGTGGAAGCAAAAAAGGGAAATAATTGCCTATTTTGTTGTAGTGTGAGGATAGCAAGGAGACCATGTTTGAGGATGACACCCCTCTCATCTACTCTCGGATGAAAATGTTTGGAGTCCAGCCATGGCCAAAGAAAAAAACAACCCCACTTCCAGACCTCTCAGCACAAGTCCCCTTCCCAGATACTCGGTCTCCTCCATACCTACAATAGGATCCATCCACGGAGGAGCCTTTCCTCAATAAAGTGCAAGATTATGTAGAGATCAACCCCTCGGGGGATAAGGATACAAATATGATCCTCACCCCACAAGGATGGGCTTTCCTCCTCTAGGAAGCAAAAGAAGTAGAGAAAATGAAATAGGAGGAGGAGCTTGCTTGAAAGGAGAGGGAGGATAAGGAGAATGAGGACCCCCACCTCAAAAGTGAGAGGCTAACTAGGGAAATTATGGCTTAGAGGCTAGTCAAGGTAGATTCTCTTTAAAAGGCCTTGAAAGAAGAAGAGGTGAAAGAGAGAGAAGGGGCCAAGGAAGAATAAATACCCCTCCATAATGAACAAGTGGCCTAGGAATATGAGGCCCATGTTGGCAAGTTGACTCCTAGAAGATGCATGACTTATTTTGTGTTGTCATCATGGCAACAAAGTCATATTAAGTTTCTGTCAAAGATAACTTAGAAGATAAAATGACTAAGTATGGAAACAGAGCAGAAAGAGATATACAGCAATCAGCACATCAGCGCACATGTGAGACATCAAATTAGAGTATGCACATTTATATATATGTTCTATGTGATGTCTACATACTAAGTCCAGACATGCATAGTATGGAATGATTGTATAGAGAAGTTACAGACAGATCAGTAGACCAGCAATCTAGAAGACAGAGCATGGAAGCCGACTAATGTTTTGATTAGCATGAATCATTTTGTTATGTAACAGCCAAGCGCCTTTGATTATATGTTTGTAATAATGTATTTAGTATTGTTTTAAACATGCTTAAGCTGAATTTCTCAGAAGCGTTGTGTATTATGTTTTAGGGCCGACCATAAGTCTTGTTTTGGGTCGCGTCTATTCAGGTATGAACATACAAGTATGTAATGTAAATTTATGTTACAAGTGTCAAATAATATGCATGAGAAAGATATAGAAGAGCAAGATGTTGAAGTCAGTATGAGATAAAGCTCTTTAAGAGAGTAAGAGCATCAGCACATACATGGAACTGATCAGACAGCAGTGTCATCACAGTAGTTCACTTTTGATATAGTGTATATCAATTATCAGAAGGTTGTAGCCTTCATCTTATTGGGCAGTGAGCCTAGGTAGTGAGCCATATACCTTTAACAGGGTTTTGTAAAAGACTCCTAATAGGGTCATACCTTTAACTAGGTCATTATACTTGCATTGTAAAGACTACTTCTAACAAGGCAAAGGAACTTTAACAGGTTCATTATACTAGTACAATATTTGTGGGTACTAATTCCCACCGAGGTTTTCCTCTGATCAAGGTTTCCCCATAATCATATCATGTGTTATGAGTTCTTATGTTAAGCTTCATTAAATGTATATTTAATTTATGTTTAAGTTGCTGAAAAGTAATAAATAGACAAACACTGATTCACCCCCCCCCCCTCTCAGTGTTTCTAACAATTGG
>MU223593.1:4819972-4836934 GCA_018584345.1 Thuja plicata
TGAAGATCTTGACAGATCTGAAAAAGAAAATGAAGAACTTAGACTAAAAGTTGATGGCTCACAAATGCTTATCAAGAAATTGAGAAAAGATTTGAAAGATTGTTCTACAAGTGATTTAGGGAAAATGATCAAAAATCTTAATGAAGAGAATATGTCTTTGAAAGATAAAATTGAAAATCTAGATGAACAGCTAATAGACAGTCAAATTGCTATTGAAGAAAAGATCCAAGAAAGAAAACAATTAGAAGATGAACTCTTGAAAGCAAACATGAAAGTCTTTGAATTGGAGAACATAAAGAAGAAGATGGAATCTGAATTAATAGAAGCAAAGGATAAGATTGATAAACTCCACATAAGTTCTGATTCACTTCAATCTTAGCTCAATGCACAAAAGCTAAGAGGTGACACTACTGGTCTTGGATACAGTGTAGCACAAGTTGAAGTAAATTCATTAGAAGAAAGAAAGAAAGAACATGAAGCATCTTTAGAAGAAAAGAAAATTGAAAATGTTGCAGAGATTAAAACAGATCCACCTAAAGGGGAAATCAAGCAAGTTAACAGAACTTATTATGCATGTAACAAACATGGTCATTTGATAAGAGATTGCAAAGAGGTAAGACCTTTCAATGGTTATTGTTTCTCATGTAATAAGTTTGGTCACAAGGCTATACATTGCAGAACAAATCAAAGAAATCAGTCACAGCAGAATTAGAGAACAATGAATCAAAACAATCAAAGAAATCAACCTCAAAGAAATTTGCAAAACACTACATTTCAGATATGTAACTACAATGGACACATAGCAAAGCAGTGCAGCATGATGAATAAGAACATCAGACCTCCTATCATTTGTCACACATGTGGAAAGGCTGGACATATCTCAATGTTTTATAGATCCATAACTCAAAAGCAAGAGGATCCTAAGAAATCACTATTTGAAGAAGAAGGAGAAGTCAAGTTTGTTCAAGCAAAAGAAGATTCAAGCAAAATTTGGGTTGAAGTAAAGAAGGACAATGATATTGATAGAGTAGTTGATGCATCCATAGTGGACGCATCCTCTATTTCTGGTTGAATAGACCTTCTTGGTCTTAGGGGGAGCTATTCTAGCTCAAAACCCTTGCACGGCTGGTATACTCACCTCTGAATATGCGCCTATGAAATTATGTTTATGATCATAGTTGGATTAAGTATGCATACATGCATTATCTATAATGCATTCTGAATGAAGTTTGAGATTCACTGTGAAAACTGTGTATGGTTGCAAACATTAAATGTAGTAACTTTTATAAAAAGATGTAAGTCTTTGTTCATCTTCACACTTGCATTTGAGATCACATAATTTGGAGAGTACAGGAGCATTGAGCATCAAAGCATGAAATCATAACATATTTGGTGGTTAAGAAGTTTGGAATGGAACCGTAGCAGTCGCGCCGTTTCAAAATTTTGTGAAACCCTATTTAAGGAATCATCAAGTAAGTATGGCAACTCCAATTGTATTTGATATTGCAGAGAGGAAGAGATCATCAAGAAGCATCCAAAACCCCGTTAGGATTTGTTCACATAGAAGACATCCACATGTACATTTATTGTAAGAAGGAAACAATTAGAGATAATAGTATAGCCACTCTCATGGCTTCGATGATGAAATCAGACTATTCATTCAAGGATGAATACGTGCACCTCATAAACAACCCTATCTTCGAGTATTCAAATGTGCATGAATTATATGAACTAGAATGGGTTAAAATCTTGTTGAGCAGGATTCATGATGATCTTTTCTGGATTGGTGAAGTCCCTGTCCGTATTACTCTAGACCTAATCAACAACATGGCTGGACTTCCTAATACTGGACCAGTTCTTCCTACTAGGAAGGATGTCAAGAAATAGGTTGAGAAAGCATGCCTATCTAGAAGTGACAGGCGTGGTATGACAGTTGATCCTATCAAGGAAGAAGACATGAAGCTTCTAACAATGATCCTTGGTTACAAGTTCCAACATGCAAGAAGATTAAACAGTGTGTCAGCAGCCACAGTTCTAGCAGCTATCAGGATGGTGAAGGATAACACTCAGTTCAATCTATGTGAGATATTGCGTGGTCAATTGATAGACAACATTTGAGTCATCAAGCATGACAAGAACAAAACATCCAGGTTTGGGTCTCTGATCATCTACTTGTACTTCCGCATTGTTGGTAAGGTTACAAATCTATACCTAGATAGAAGCAAACCTACAATGTCTCAAATTTCACTAAAAGCCATATTAGAGAGTAGTGAAAAGGATGCTAAGGACATGGACATCAAATATTTTAGGATCAAGATGTAGAAGAGGTTCAGGATACCTGAGAAGATCGTTGAAAAGTATAAGGAAACCATATGCTTCATGGTAGAGACTGACTGCACGTGTATGGAGGCAGTTGAGCCTAGAACTAAATGGATTCATCCACTTGCATATGAAGTGGAGGAACATGTATTAGAAGGATATACACAGGTCCTTTTGTCTGTGCCCAAAGATCCCAATGAGCCCAGATGGGACACTTACAAAGAGAAGACTAATGCAGTTGATTCTGTATTATATAGTGCTGATAATAAAAGAAAAGCATCTAAGATTACATCTAGCATTGTAAGAGTTCATGGAGTCACTCAAGAAGATATTGACAAAGCTAGAGAAGCCAAGATAGCCAAAGAACTTGAGAAGACTAATGAGATCTAGAAGAAGAAGAAAGTAGAGAGCACCTCTGCACCCTCTACCACCATTGACCTAGACTCATCTCCACCTTCTATACGAAGCAAGAAGTCTAGAGGAAGGAAGAAAGCGCCCATAAATCACCCATCCTCAAGGAACACACGGAGCACAACAAGGAACACTCAAGCTCCTCCTGAGGTAGGATTTAGACCTAGTCTAAATGTCTTAAAGAATAGGATTGTAAATGAAGGTAGACTAGACACTATTTCCAAGGTCTATGACAAGTATCAAGAGATTGATAAAACTGAGATACACTCTATGATCATATCTCATATGATTAAGTTTAAGAAGTTAGTTCTTGAACTCAAAATAGTGATACCTGATAAGTTATGGAACATACTGGAGACCATGAAGAGACATGCAATTGAGGAAGACATGAGGATAAGAGAAGATCCATTGGATAATCTTCTCCCTCTATGCTCACATGATGAGAAGGCAATTCTATTAGATCTAGTGAAGCCTCATCTCAGAACCAAGACAAGAACTCTACAGATTATGAACAAAGAGTATGAACAGATAGGAAAAGAAATTGAAAAGGCATTTGCACAAGTGTTTATGGATAGACACATGTATCCATCAACAACACCTACAACAAAGGTAACTCCAGCTCCTCCCAAACATGTTATAGAACCAGTGATTTAGATAGCACCTATGACAGGTCCATAGGTTTCAGTGCCCTCAGTGACAATAACTTCTGATATAGAAAAAAACTCAGAAGATACTATAATGGTTGATAATATCAAGATATCCATGACAGCATCTAACAAAGACATGGACAAAGTTGATAAAGCATTTGTAAGCACTGAAGAGATGTGCACTGATGATACATCTATACAGCAGGATGAAGTTCCCTCCAATGATCCAATAGACTTGAATGAAGAAAAAGATACTCAAGATAATGAGACACCAATCAAGGAGAAACCTGTAAAGAGTGAATGCATGGATAACAGTCAAAACACTATATTCACTCCATCCACTTTACCCTCTACTTCATTGTTGTCAAGGTTAACTCCTGACTCAGCAAGTCTAGATGCGTGGGGAGAAGAGGACTTAATAAAGATTAGCGTGCTAGCTATGGAAAAGGCAAAAGAAAAGTAGGTTATGAGGAACCCTCTTTTCTTGGAGTCAGTTAACATTCTGAATGATTTAGTACCTGCAGATAAGAAAGTAGCCAAGATTCAATCAATTGAAGATGTTGACAGTATTCTAACAAGCTTCAAAGCTCACTTTAAAAATCTAGTAGACTCTGCTACTAGAATTGTAGAAGATGAATATAAAAAGGAGAGACTAAATGAATTGGTAAAGAATTTTACCTTATACTTAAAATCTTTAAAGATTGGGCAATCCATATTGAAAGAATTGGCAGCTAAGGCAAAGAAGGTTATAGCTAACTACATGGATAGAGTGAAGTTCACCTCTAAACATATCAAGAAGATAGAAGAGGTTGGGATCATGGTGGACACTATTAGAAAATCAATTGAGACATCTACCCAAGACATGAACATATGTAACAATTTCTATCAAGGTCAGTTGGAAAAAATTGAAAAGGCTAAGTTGGAGATCAGCAAAATAAGAGTTAGACAAATTCAATTGAGAAATGCACTTTCACCCTCTCTAGCAGTTCTGAATGAGAACATAAAACAAATTGATTCCACCATTGTGACATATGGTCAAGTTCCCTACATGGATTTGATAAAGATGGAGAAGCTGACATATGCCTTATGTGCGCATCTTCAGATAGTTGATGCAATGAAGGTATTCTGGCAGAAAGAGATCCAATCTCTTCAGATTGTGTACCTTGATGTTTACATGAAGTAAGTATGTAGAAGACTTACTAGTTGTGTACACCTTTTTCATTAATGTCAAAGGGGAAGTAATATAGAATGTGTATATATGGGGAGCAGTATATACATATGTTAAGAGATGCAATGATATACAGTTTTTTGTAATTAAGTCATTTTGAGAAACTTGGCCACATTCCTTTGTTGCCATAAATGAAAAAGGGCGAGATTGTTGGCAAGTTGACTCCTAGAGGATGCATGACTTATTTTGTGTTGTAATCATGGAAAAAAAGTCATATTAAGTTTATGTCAAAGATAACTTAGAAGATAAAATGACTAAGTATGGAAACAGGGCAGATAGAGATATACAGTGATCAGCACATCAGCGCATGTGTGAGACATTGAATCAGAGTATGCACATTCAGATATATGTTCTATGTGATGTCTACATACTATGTCCAAACACGCATAGTATGGAATGATTGTACAAAGAAGTTACAGATAGATCAGTAGACCAGTAGTCCAGAAGACAGAGCATGGAAGCCGACTAGTGTTTTGATTAGCGTGAATCATTTTGTTATGTAACAGCCAAGCGCCTTTGATTATATGTTTGTAATAACATTTTCCTTTAGTATTTTTGTAAACATGCTTAAGCCGACTTGCTTAAAAGTGTCGTGTATTATGTTTTAGGGCAAACCATAAGTCTTGTTTTGGGTCGCGTCTATTCGGGTATGAACATATAAGTATGTAATGTAAATTTATGTTACAAGTGTCAAATAATATGCATGAGAAAGATATAGAAGAGCGGGATGTTGAAGTTAGTATGAGATAAATCTCTTTAAGAGAGTAAGAGCATCAGCACATACACAGAACTGATCAAACAGCAGTGTCATCATAGTAGTTCACTTTTGATATAGTGTATATCAATTATCAGAAGGTTGTAGCCTTCATCTTATTGGGCAGTGAGCCTAGGTAGTGAGACATATACCTTTAACAAGGTTTTGTAAAAGACTCCTAACAGGGTCAAACCTTTAACCAGGTCATTGTACTTTCATTGTAAAGACTGCTTCTAACAGGGCAAAGGAACTTTAACAGGTTCACTATACTAGTACAATATTTGTGGGTACTAATTCCCACTGAGGTTTTCCTCTGATCAAGGTTTCCCCGTAATC
Source organism: Thuja plicata (assembly GCA_018584345.1). NCBI lineage: Eukaryota > Viridiplantae > Streptophyta > Pinopsida > Cupressales > Cupressaceae > Thuja > Thuja plicata. The sequence goes on from MU223593.1 coordinate 4,825,668, forward strand.
ATATCATGTGTTATGAGTTCTTTTGTTAAGATTCATTAAATGTATGTTTAATTTATGTTTAAGTTGCTAAAAAGTAATAAATAGACAAACATTGATTCACCCCCTCCCTCTCAATGCTTCTGACAGCCCAACTACTCAGAGAAAAATAAGTGGCCTAGAATTTCGAAGAAGAGAAAGGAGTAGAAAATGGAATACTTTTCCTCAAGAAGGAGAAAAGGAAAGTGACTGAGAAAGATGCCCTCTAGAAATAAAAATAGGAAATAGAAAGGAAATAGCAAGAGGGGATGCTCATTGAAAAGCTACAAAAGTCACAGAGAATAGATTCTAAGAATAACTCACGAGAAAAGAGGAACTTCGGAGAGAGAAAGAGAAAAAAGAAAAATAAAAGGAAACAGAGGAGTAGGTCAGTGAAAAAGCATAAATCAGACCCACCAAGATAACCATAAATTCAAAGCCAGGAAACTAGACTCCTCCTCCATATAAGACCTCTCCCCAGCAACCAATGATAGAGACTCTAAGGAATCCCCCTCCCAATAAAACAAATGGGTAGGGAGGAATGATGTATGCCTCCCAGGATACTATGGAAATGTAGCTTAATTCCCTAACTTGAGTTCAATGGTTGGTGTTCCAGTTCAAGAGAAAGTAGTAACCAAAGCATTAGAAGGCCTCCCTCTAGGAAATCATTGCTTGACTCGCACCTTTGAAGAAGATGAAGAAAGCGAGGAACATTTTTTCCACCAAAATAAATGAGCAAGGAGAAATGGTGGTTGATGTTTCCATTGCACCTTTGAAAAAAGAGCAATCATAGGTCACCCCCATAGATTACCATACTATCAAAACTAGGGAAACATTCTAAGTGGGGAGAGCTCAACAACCTTGATGATTCCACTAGCATGGTGTGTGAGAGGGTCAAGAAAGAGTATAGAACAAAGAAAAAATTTAAGGCTAAATTATCTCTATACGAGGAAGTTTTGTGGGAGTTAGATTCTCTCATTTCCTCCCAAGATCTTGATGCATCCACCCAAAATTTATCCCTCATGAAGAGATAAATTATTTACAGACAATGAAGAGAAAAATTTTCATTACAAACCAAAGGATCTTCGAACAAGTGGGGAATTTTTGTGGCTTCCTCTTGGAGACTATTAACTATTATTTTGAGGTAACGCAAATTGGCTGCAATGTCTACAAGGAAGTAATTATATGGGATATCAAAACCACTTGAAATGATAAGAAGATGAAGAGCCTGAAGAAGATACGCATCTTAGGTGAAGATGAGATTGTGGGGACTAACATTCTTGAGAATAAAGATATAAGTTTTGTGGATATTAGACTCTAGAAGGTCGACTTTAGGGTGGACATCATGGATGTCACATGGAATTTAGTCACTCACTTCCCTTCATTAATACAAAAGAAGGATCCATGATTCATAGCATATATATAGGAGACAATGGGTTCCCACCCAAATAATGTAGAAGGATTCACAATTTTTTATTCTTTGATGGCCAGTTTTGAGGAGTGAATGGATGAAAAAATTGGCTCTTCCTGTAATTTTGATAAATAGGTCATAGATGAGTGTAAATAATTAGGTCTAGAGACATATTAGATGTAAAGGACCATCATGAGGATGAAAGAGAATGCTCACTAGGAAAAGGCATCTTTTAAGGAGGCCAAGTTTTGGGTGCAATGCATTAAAAATCTAGGCGAAGAGTTCATAGATGAGTGCATCCAAAGGTTTGAGTGATATAAAGCATCCACCCCAGGGTGATTGACCCCCATGGCCTTCATTATTTCATTCTTTATTCTTTAAGTCCAAGGGGACTTTGAGATTCTAGATCCTCATATTGTACCTTAACTCTGGTATGATTTATTCTTTCATTCTTTTATTCTTTCAAATACCATGATCGGGGCTTACCTACCAGTACAGACATTCAACCACCCACATTCATACCCCTACAGTATAAACAGTGTCCATGGAAGGGAATGTATGGGTACAACTATCAGATAGAATTGATAGGTAGGATGGGCATTCTGCAAGCATTACCTACCCTAATAGTTGATGAGCATCATTCCTACATTTAAGACAGAGTACAAGTAGTTGACGAATAGATAGGTTGTCAATCTGGAATTAATGAGATAATTCCAAGATTTAGAGGATGTGCAGAGGATGAGAAGAGACTTACAATCTATTAGTACACTTTCTCAAGATCTAAACCTTTGGGTTCCCTTCCTCTTCTTTCTCCTTCTTTCTTCTTCCTATGAATATGTAATTAATTGTATAGAGGTAAATCCCTATAAATGTATCATTTGGTGTCATTGTTAGTGTCTACAAAGTTGATGATTTTGAGGCATCTTAAGTAGTAATAGATTAGGTTTTAGATTTATGAACTTTTTCTTTTAGTTTTATTTTGATCTTTATGCTCTATTAGAGTGGTGTATGCGAACCAGTGATGGTTGGAAGACATTATCGTAAATCAATGCAAAAATACTGGTTTATCTAGCTATTTTGAGTAGGCTTGGTTATTGGTAAAAAGTGTATCATTCTTCATTTCATGTTGTCATTTAATTTGGAATGCTTGAATGTTCTATGCATTGAATATTATCTATATTTCTAACATGAAATATATATGGCTTCTTTAACATATATTAGCTGATGATAATGCATGTAATTGGTTTACTACATTATTCTTGAGTAAAGTTGATGGTTTAAAATGATGAAGTGATTATAATTAGACTTTGTTGTTTTTTAAATCTATCCTATATTTTTCTATTTATTTTCCAATCTATTGTTATGCTCTCTTCTAGGAATCCAAGTATCTAGAGCCTTCCTAAAACCAGTAGGCCCCTTGAACAAATAGTTGGGTTTCCAACTAAGTGAATCCAACACTATCATGATTTGACATCCAAGTGCTTGGGAGGATAAGAACCTTGGTTCTTTCCCCTCTTTTAAGCAGATTTGGATGCCAAACACAACTAGCTCATATTTCGGTTGACTCACTTTAAAAAGCCTCATCAACAAGTATCTTATATGAGCATGAGATTAAGGTGAAGATTCAAATGGTACATGGATGTCTAGTGGATTATTTTCCCTTGTTTATGATTCATATGGATTTATTCATAATGTATGATGTCAAGTGGAAGAATGTTAGGATTAAGGTGCCATATATCTTGTAATTATGATGACATAGTACCAAAATCCATTATCCAAGGAAATTAGGATGTATTGAAAATATAATTTTTATTATTTATTTCTCACTATCATTTGTAATACATTCATAAGGGGTGATGGGTTACCTAGCAATAGTAAAAGTGGGTTGTGAACATAATTATTTTAATATTATTTTCCCCACTTATTGATGATGTCTAGAATAAGATATTTAATGACTTAAAAAGTGGAAAAATAATGACTTATATGATTCTCCAAGTGGGAGCATGGAAGTGGTTACAAGTGTATCCTGGTTTTCGGCCATTTATTACATTTAATTTAATGTTTATCTTGCAAGTATAGGTGTCCATGATGGATGGAAGGTATTGGAAGTTAAACTAATGCCTTTTTAAGTTTTGTGAAGGGATTCCAAGTGTTTTGGTCATGAGGAATGAAGAGGCTCTTTCAAAACTTTTATTAGTGATTTTGAAGCTCTTCTCATTCTATAATTACATCCTTTTGGGTGTAGAATAAGGTAGGAAATATCAAAATGATTGTATGTAGATTTCTCTACAGGAACAAAGGATGGATGGGAGGCATAAGGAGGTTGTTCACATGTGCATAGGTGCTACCATGGTGGTGGAAAATAGCAGAATGGAAGTGATTGTATTGTAAGCACTTTAATTATTGTTAATATAAGCTTGTCCTCTCTTCTTGGTGGCTCCACATAAATCATGTATTATGTGTGGATGTTATTTTGATGATTTATGTCTTATTTCTACTATTTTATGCTAACGTTAATCATTATTTATTGTTTCTATAAGTTTAAATAAGATAGGTTTATTAAGCATGGTTAATAGGATAATTTTTTGTATCATAATGACAAAGGATCTAATCATGGATTTTCCACAATAAAGGCAACTTAATTTTCTAATTTTCATATGAGTTTTATATTTTCATGTTCCAATTATCTAAGTCTTGAATCTAATCCTAATCATTTGATTAATTCATTGAATAGAAATAAAACTTTGTAAACTTTGGTATTGAACCTGTTTATTTCCCCGCAATAAGAACTCAAAATATATGTCAAAACCAAAAGGGGAAAAACCATAGTGAGAATAGTTTTTTGGATCTACTATCCAAATGTGGCCTCAAAAAGAAATATGAAACTTTAAAATTCTTATAGGAATCGACCCATCAGAAACACCAATCTCGTTAAAATGAATTTGTAGGCACCAACCTACATGAGACATCATTTCTCTAATCAGGAACTAAGGATGAACTTAGATTATGAGGTTGCACCAACCTCCAAAAAAAATTGGACCTTCCAAACTTAGACTGCACCACTATCTCTATATGTGATCTAATACAAAGTTCTCTCTTAGTGTGTACAAGATCTACAACCTAATTTACACACCTTAATTCATTTCTACTAATTGGATATGCAACTTGTATAAATTTTCTACTACACTCACTTAATAGTACACATAGGAAAGAATCTAGATCAACAAAATATATGGTATACAATGTTAATTACATTCACAAGTTGTCCTAGAAGATAATCACAATATTCATAAGTTGGCAACAAACAAATTTCTTAACCAAATGTATAATAGGCCTTTTTCTAGATTTGAAACATTACTCTAGGAGAGGGGACACACTATGCATCATCCAACATAGACACAATGAATCCACTTTCTACCTCATCTTAGCATGTTATAGTCCCCTAGTGCATTAAACTTGAACATCATCTACCTAACACCGTGAACACTTTGTTACATCTATTTTTTTGTCTATTGAAGCTCAAGATCTAAAATTTTAGAATTGGATACATCATATGTAAATTTAATTTACTTCTAAACTACATACACATAGTTATCAATAGTGGTAGAATGCAAAACTAGACACCATGATAGTGCAACTAAGTGCGCATACTATTTTTGAGCAACATACCTAAAAACATATCACAAATTCTTCCAATCAACCTCGCATGTGATAGACAAATACTAAATACTAAATCCAAATCTTAATGATAACAAAAAGATGCAAACTTGGCTCTATCTTCCTAGAACCCATATTCTCTAATATGACATGACAATAATTTCAATCTCTTAGATGTCTTTACATCAGTGATAGAAGTAACTAGCACCTTTGACATCAAAGACAACCTTTTCTCAACAATTACTCGTAAATCATAAAGGATAAATTTTATCTTTTGGAACCCTATTCATTGACATTATTTCTAACAATATTGAGGAAGTAGAATGTATAACATCTTGAGATTCAAGCCTTGCACCAATCTTAATTTCACAAACTTGTTTATCAAAGGTGACTGTCAAATAATTATTAATAGATTGAAAATATTTAAAATATTTTATAAAATCAAGAGATTTTATTAGAAAGAATATATATTTTGAATCCATACATATTTACTTACACTCATGCATGCATTCATAAATATGAAAACATATATATACACATAAATAAAATTGCATACATACGTACCAATCTTGCATCATCAAGTGACTATAAATTTGTGGAATTTGTAAGGTTATATATATATATATATATATATATATATAGCTCCCTTTGATATCTGATATAGTGTCACTCTAAAGTGATCTTGAGGGTACATGCACTCTTTATGACCCTTTAGATTTGAATGTAGCATTTCCAATATAATCCTCATTTTTATAGATGATTTCCTCATATGACAGTAGTTCCACTGTGGACATACATGCTTGGCATCAACAAGAAGAATTTGAGATCAAATTTATGCATCTATACATCAGCTTTCAATCTTTAGGAAGAAGTAAAACTTACAAATAAAAAGTTACCGAAGATCCTGAAATTCATTCTAACTTTATAAGATGGAAATTCATGCATGTTGCCTAACGTTACTCGAGATATTGCTTCCTTGCTTAGGGATACAATAGAAAAAAATATGTTCTTAGTTATGCCTTCTTTGATATTCTTTAATCTTTGACATGCTTGACGTCATAAGAGTAGTTATGTTGGTTCGGCTTGCCTTCTGGTCCAGTAAGGAAATTATATAGATAAAATTATTTCATCTTTGATGCAAATTAAAAAGTAAATATGTCAATGGTGTTATTAATAACTGAGAGGGGGGGTGAATCAATGGCCTCAAAAATTAATCCTTAAATCAACCCTTTAAACTTATAACCACAAATTATGTCTCAAGTTATTTTATGTCCTATAAGATGAATGCCATGAAATAATCTTATCAATTTACTACTTCTCGGATTGCTTTGTTAACCCTTCTTCTGTATGTTTACCGATAAGCAGTCATCTATTTACCGAAACACAGTAAATATGCAGAGTATACCGATCATTCCAGAATTAACTATGTAAGATACAAAATAGTAAAGAAATGAATCATACACACATAACACATGGATTTTTAATGTGGAAACCCTATTAAGGGAAAAACCACTAAGACTGGTACCCCAAATTTTCACTCTTCTGAAGTGAGCCCTGTTAAGAGCCAACCCTGTTAAAGGTTTACAAACACACTGTTAGGTGTGACCTTGTTAGAGGATTTAGAAATAGTTTTTCAACTAGTATCGGGCGTCTAATGCTACCATCCTTTATCAAACTCTCTTGGCCTGTCAATAGGTATCGTGCATATCCAATGCTACTTTTGTGATCAAAGTTTTTGATACTCCTTGGGATGTATCTCAATTGAAAAAAGACTTTTAAGTCCTGCTCAATTAAGAAGCTTTTATGCTTCAATGGTTAAACTGAAACACTAATGATCTGTTCATACATACAACTCAATTATATATTTTTAGATATATTGTAGGTCCATCACTTCACTGATCAATATAATCAAATATATACCTTTTCTCCACACTGTTTTTCTTTGTGATGCTGTCTCACTGTGTGTTGGTGTCTGCATAATCTAGCTCTTCCTTTAGCTTGTTGATCAGGACTGAATGAAGACTTTCTTCTTCTTCAGATTTTCTTTAGCATCTTTCATCTTCTCTTTTTCTCCTCACCTAATTCCCCCAATTTTAATAAATTGGGTTTGTCTCTATATAGACATGATTTCCTCTTTTCTTGGCTTTCTTGATTCTTGGCATGTTCCACAATTCTCGCTAATAGATTTAAAGAAAACTCCAGTTTTATCTCAAAGAGATCTTCTTACCAACTAGACAAATCAACTTTAAATCAATTACTTATCTCCGGCTTTATCTGGATAATTAAAACAATGATAAGTGTTCGCTATGTCTATCTTTAGCTTCTTGATAGCTAAGCATTTTGTCATTTTTTGAACTCTTTGTTCTTTCGGTCAACACTTCAGTTAGTCATTGGTGATAACTGACTGTTCTGTTGGTGTGACTTCAGTTGTCATCGGGTTCTTCATCCTTGTCTTCTCCATCGGGAAACACTGAAATTTTGTCTATCGAGTTACATTGTGTTTTGCTCATCGGGCAACATTGTAACTCTGCTTGTCAGTAATGTTGTGCATTAGCTCGTTGGGTAACACTATGACTCTATTCTTTTACTCTGACTGTCAGTGTGCACTCCGTTGGTGTATATAGTCACTTAGTGAATACTTGAATTGTATGCATTACTCATAGCATAGTCTTGATTCAGGAGTTCTTTCAAGTCTTTGGCAGTGTTTCCATGACAATACAGATTATATCAAGTTGACATCAATGAAAATACAATACATTAACTGATTTAATGCCTTGTATGATCATCAACTTAACATCTTCAAACATTTAATCAGTTACATGTCATCAGTCTTTCCCTTTGGCATTAATGGAAACATACTACATTATCATACTATACTATTGCTAATACAATATGAAATATACAGTTTCATCAAGCTTTCCTAATGTAACTCATACAAATGTCTGGCTATCGGTAAGCTCAAATAGCTTTGATTTGATTCTTGCAGCTTTTACTCTGTCTTCAATCCCTCCACTGGATAGATGTAGAATCTTTCTTTCTCTAATGTGATGTGTTCTCCTTCTGTGTCAAACTCTCTCCCTTTGACTGTTTTTCCCTTTTTTCAGTAATTCTCTTCCTTTGTGTGTACTCTCCCTTTGTGACTTCGTCTCTCCCTTTGGATACTGTGATGAATATGATCTCTCCTTGAGTTGTTAATGGATATAATCTTTGTATGATAATTATATATCTCTCTCCCTTTGACAACAATGCCAAACATCTTTTTAGACAAATATTTGACAGTGATGTCAATCTAATCCTTTCTATAATATATTCCTTGATTTCCCATTCCATTGGTAACAACTCTGGTGCTGAGTGTAGATAAATACCTTTCTATGTATAGATTTATCTTTGAAGTCCATCTCTTTGCTTGCATCAACATGAATGATATTCTAATAATGTGTGGGCTGATGCAGCATTCTAGTCAGTTTACTGACCAGTAGATAAGGTTCTGACCCCTAGTCTCTTTCTCAAGTACTCAAATGCATCCTTGGGTAGTGGCTTGGTGAAGATATCGGCCAATTGTTCCTTTGATTACACATACTCAAGCATCACATCCTTTGCCTGAACTTGTTCTCTCAAATAATGATACTTGATGGCAATATGCTTTGTTTTAGCATGCATGAATGGATTCTTGGAAATTTTTATTGCACTGGTATTGTCACAATATATAATTACTGGTTCTAGAATTTGCATATGCATACCTTCTAGTAACTGTTTAATCCATGCAATATTTGAGTAGTTTGTAGCAGCAACAACATACTCTACCTCTGTAGTAGATAATGAGATGCATCCTTGCTTATTGTTGATCCATGTGACAAGTTTGTAACCCATAAAGAATGCTCCTCCAGTTGTGCTCTTCCGGTCATCAAGATTTCCAACCCAATCAACGTCGATAAAGACCTTAAGTTAAAATTTTCCTTCTCTTCTATACCATAAGCCATATTCCTCAGTATTCTTCAGATATATTAGAATTCTTTTCAAAGAAGTCATATGTGATTCCCTGGGATTAGTAGAAAATCTAGCAACAATTCCTACTACATGTGCAATATCTGGTCTAGTGTGTACAACATACATGAGTTTTGCAATCATTGATATGTACAAAGTCTGATTTACCTCTGATGACTTGTCCTCCTTTTTCAGCTTACATCTAGTTTCCATCGGTGTTCTAACTAGTTTGGATTCTTCCATCTTGAATATTTTTCAGTACTTCTTTGATGTACTTGGATTGTGTAATGAAAATACCTTCATCTTGTTGCATGATCTATAGACCAAGAAAGAACTTGATCTCTCCAAACATAGACATCTCAAACTCTTTGCTCATCTCATTTGCAAATGATTGGCATAGCATATCATTGCCTCCAAATATGATGTCATCAATAAATATCTCAGTAATCAAAATGTTAGTATTAGTATCTTCCTTTAAATAAAGATTATTATTTTCACTAGTTCGTACAAATCCAATACTTATAAGATAGGAATGAAGTCTTTCATACCAGGCTCAGGGTGCTTATTTCAATCCATACAAGGCTTTGTGTAGCCTACATACCATGTTCCTCTTTTATGGATCAACAAACCCTTCTGGTTTCTCAATGTATACCTCTTCCTCAAGTATTCCATTTAGGAATGCAGACTTGACATCCATTTGGTATACCTTGAAGCCTTTATATGCAGCATAAGCAAGAAATATTCTTACTCCTTCTAGCCTATCAACGGGTGCAAAGGTCTCTCCCTAGTCAATTCCTTCTTCTTGTGCATACCCCTTGCATACTAGTCTTGCTTTATTTCTTGTGACTTCTCCATTGTCATTCAGCTTATTCCTGAATATCCATTTTCTATCGATGACATTCTTGTCATCTGGTCTCGGTACAAGTGTCCATGTCTTGTTTTTCTCTATTTTCTCAATTTCCTCATTCATAGCACTTATCCATTCATCATTGTCTAGTGCAACATTGACAAATTTGGGCTTAAAATCACAAATAAGACATCTTGTATTTAGAGACTTACTCCTAGTTCTCATACTAGCCTTCTTGTCTCCAATGATCTGGTTCTGTGGATGGTTCCTTCTGACATATCTTGCAAGTATAGGTTCAGCTCTTTGGCTATCAGCTTGATCATCATTTTGTTCTCCATCACTTTTTGCATCATTTTGAGCAATATTCTGATCGTCGGTATTTGCAGCCTAATGCTCGAGTGCAATGATCTATTGCTTGGGAGATCTATATTGTTGGTCAGGTAGAGTGTTAGGTTCCTCATTGTAAGTAAACCTATTGTAGTCCTCTGGTTCTTTAGTGCTTTCCTTTTCATTCTTCTCTGCAAATTCATCTATCTTTACATTTGCACTTTCAACAATTTTGTTAGAGGCTTTATTTAGACATTAATAAGCCTTGCTCTTGGTAGAATACCCTAGAAAGATTCCTTCATCACTCTTGGAGTCAATTTTTCCATTTCTATCATCTTTTAAGATATAACATTGACTACCAAAAATTTTAAAATAACTTACATTGGGTGTGTATCCATACCATAGCTCATAAGGTGTCTTTTTGGTGTCTTTCTTCAATTGCACTCTATTCAATGTGTAAATAGTGGTACTGATAGGTTCCCTCCAGAAGATTTGGGTGATGCCTTTCTCTATCATCAGTTTCCTTGCACAATCAACTATGGATCTGTTCCTTCTTTTAGCAATTCCATTTTGCTGTGGTGTTCTCGTTGCAGAGACCTGTCTTTTGATTCCATGCTCATTACAAAAGTTAGTGAGTTCATCTGAAATAAATTCCCCTCCTCTATCTGACCTTGAGCATTTTAACTCCTTACCACTTTTCTTCTCAACCATTGCTTTGTACCATTTGAACATCTTAAATGCTTCTGATTTATCTTTTAGAAATATGACTGTAATCATTCTAGAGAAATCCTTAACAAAGAGAATAAAGTATCTATCTCCATAATAACTCTTTGTCCTCATAGGTCCACATAAATCAGTATGGACTAATTCTAGAATTGCACCAGATGTATGGATTTTGTTTTTAAAACTAGACTTTGTCATTTTACCTTTTTGACAATTCTTACACATGATGTTGTCGGGCTTGGTCATCATCGGTAAGCCTCTGACATTTCTCTTTTTGCTAATCTTTATCATGTTGTCAAAGTT